>LPNX010792336.1:622718-802546 GCA_001517045.1 Pseudotsuga menziesii | reverse complement strand
CTCTTTGGGAATGGTGGGCAAACCAAATACACCATTCTTTCTCAACAAACGAAGACTATTATAATTTAGATGACCAAATCTTGCATGCCACAATGAACTAGATAACAAATTACCTTCTCCATGCTGAGAGAGGTAGGCATAGTTCTGAACTCTTACAGATGAACCCTTTAGCTTTAGCAGCTTCCCATCTTCGTATCCAGTCATGATGACTTGGTTTTCAGAGGACTTTCTTATTTCTACAATTCCATCAAACATGTGGATGGAATGGCCTCACTGTCGAATCTCCACCAAGGACAACAGGCTTCTCTGCAACTCTAGAAGATAGAGAACATTCTTCAACAAGAAATCAGGGAATCCAGGAATCTTCAGTCGAATGGTGCCCATTCCCTTTGTTTTAAGACTTGACTTATCTGCAAAGTAAACTATGCCATCTATTGTTTCATTAAGTTCTTCAAAACAGTCTTTTCTAAATGTCACATGTGATGTTGCACCAGTATCAAGCAGCCAACAGTCTTTGTAAGATGAAAGTGAAGTCATTTCATTAATTCCAAGATTACAATGTGCAACAATACAATGAGCAGAATCGAAATATTTACTAGCATATTGGTTTTTATTATCATCTTTCTTTTGGTTCTACTTGTCTTTGATGGAGTCCCACGAAGCCCAACACTGATCTGATGTGTGCCCAGTCTTTCCACAATGCTTGCACTGCAAATCTAATCTTTTGTTGGAGTTGTTTCTGCCTCCTCTACCTCTGAAGTTTCTTCTTCCTCTACCTCTCTTGCAGCAAGAGAGAGTGGCATCGCCAACAATAGATGCAAAAGAGTGCATTTTCTGTGATGAATCTGCAACTTACAGAATACTTGGAAAAAGATATGGGATGCAGGTTTAGATTCCTGCTCCTTTACAAATTACAATATGATTCTGCAGTTTATTACACAATTCTACAACTAAAACAATAAGAGAAAAGACGAAAGAGTAAAGGTGCAGGTCTAAGTCTCTGCCACCTTCCTCAAGCTTTACAACAATGCCAATGATAATTAGTCTTCAAAGCGTTCACAGCAAACAAGTTTTCTCCTATACTGGTCACAGTTTCGAGCTCAAGGCACAACTTTAGATCGAAAGGAGAAAATACAATAATTCCATGTTATAACATTCATAGGTAGAATATAAAACTCTTCATGCAACAGTCATGGTTCCAATATAGCAATCACGAGGCTCTTCACTCAATGATAGACTTCACGCAAAAACCTAGGGTTTATGAATCAATTGCATATAATATGAATGGCTTTTACCTCCACGCAAATGTATGAGTCACTCATCAACATTTGCAAATTCTTCCACTACTTTAATTCAGGTTTATAGCAGACACAGGCTCATCAAATACACAGCATAACATTCTCGGGCTCATACAGCAGCCATATCATACATATGAGCAATATTTGCTACCACACTCCATGCACAAGAATTAGGGTTTTTGTTTTTCAACGAACAAAAATGTTTTACCTCCACATAGCTGAATCTTCACTGGACTCGCAGCAGTAGGACAGCTTCAACCAACGCAGTAGTCTCCAACGCACGCAGTCTCGTTTGTAGTAGCACAACGTGGACTCTTCAATGGAAGGTTGTATCTTTGATGAAGTCGCAACACTCTTCAAGCAGTCTTCATCAACAACTCGGTCTTCACATCAATTGAGTCGTAGCAATGGTCTCATCCAAAAATAACCATCTCCAAATGTCATATTCAGTGTGCACTTGAAAAAAAAACATAAATATTCTTCAAAATGTGGATTCAAGTATAACCAAGGTGCAAACCATTTCAGTTCTATGTGATCTCATAATCAAAAATCCAAAACAAAACGAAGACATCTTGCAACCATCTCTCTCTGGCATCATAGTGAACAGAAGCTATCTTGAGCGAGCTATGAATCTAAGCATCAGCAAACCCAAGTTCAGAAAGCTTCAAGTGAGCTTCTGCATAGTCAACAAAGAAAGCGTTGATACATCAATATATATCATTCACCAGAGTATCCATGTTCTTACGGCTCAAACACAATAGTTATTATACCAAAACAATTTACAGCACCCATAATCTATAGTTACAGGCCTCTCTTATCCAACGCAAACGAAGGATTCACGTGATTATTTCTCCAACACAGTCTTCAACTCTCACAAACTTGAACTAAGAGAGGTGGTGCCCTTCTGCTGGAAGAACAACACATTGAGGCTGCAGTCGCTTATTGAGGCCACTCGCATGAGAAATTTTTGCAGACTATTTCAATCTCCACGCAGTTAACAAAATCTTGAGTCTCCACTTTATAGCAGCAGCATATCACAGCAAAGAAATCCACGTAGCTCTTCAATGCAGCAAGAGTCACGTAGTCTTCAATGATCAATTGTAGGTCGCAGCAAGTTTAAATATGCTGTCAGCTTCAAATGTAGGATTAAATAACTCCGGGTGAATGTATGCGAGCAGGTGGAGGACAGGCTGCCGCAGTGAGTCTCCAACAATGCTCACTTAGAAAATTAGGGTTTTATTTGCTTTCAATGGCGCAGAGATAGATCACCCAACAAAAACGTGCAGAGGAGGGGAGGAGTAGCGCCAAGAGTAGAAGGTAGACTATGAAGAGGGCAGACAAAGCGTTTTTGCAGAGAATCAGAGAGAAGGCAGGTATCCACGCAACAATATTTACACATCAAACTCCACGCAAGGTTCTAGGGTAGAAATTAGGGTTTCTAATACAGTCATTCCTCAATGCAATTTGGAATTGTAACGCATACATTCAGGCTGGCAGGAGAAATGGCCAAGGTCTGATAACGCAGGCAGAATGGCAGGCATGCAATGCAAGAGTTATGGCAGGTAGCCAAGCTCTGATACCACTGATAGGTATAACTCCGGATTCGTTATTATTCATGGCTAATGCATACATTTATATATTACATGTGATGGTTGAGCTTCATCAACCTTTTCACCTTCCTATGTAACTGTTTAGCTAACTATTTATTTATTTATTTACAATATTATAATCCCGACGGATTATATTCTAACAATCTCCAAGCTTTTTGAGCATAGAAATAAAACTCGAAAGTAAACCAAGTAGTTCCTTACTTTTCTTTCTTAAGGTCAGATAGACCAAAATTGGCCTAAATAGAAGTTAACCATCATTATCATCATTTAATATTAATTATACATATTTTATATAATTAGGAGTTTACTAAATGTTCTACAAATTTTTGCTAAAATCATAAAAGATTTATAATCTTTTAATTTTTCATTTTTTAAATTCTATTTTTATTTTGAAATTGGATTGGTTGCTCTGAAATATTCTGATTATTAATAGTGCAATCTTTGCAACTGCAATTCTAACCATTCCTTCTAAAAAATAGACCACTAAAAATCCAAAACTTAAAATTCAATTTCATAAATAATATATTAAACTTTAATAAATATAATAATTATAATAATATTAATATATAATTAAAATATCATAACTAAAACCCTCTCAATTTAAATAATGATTCTTTACATGTCATAATATTTATATGAGAGGTTTAAATTTATAATTTTATTGATTTATTTTATTAATATAGACTTATTTAACTCAAAGTAGAAGGGAATCAAACCTGCAAACTTCTCATCACTAATCTACAATACGACTATGATACAACACACACACGCACCCATTTTTTTTTTCTTTTTCTCTTTCTTTTTATGAGACAAATAAACACTTCTCCTCCACCCAAATTAAAGAGATTTTTTTTTTCCACAGAAAAAAAATCGTAAATATTATTTACATTGTTCTGATGGAACTAAGTCCATTATCACAAAGGTATCAAAATACAAAGCATAAACTTTTACATAAAAAATGGATCAAGATTGTCCATAATCACGAAAATTACCTCCAAAAGAACTTCAAAAAGCACAAGCTTTTACATTTGAACTGGAAACATGTCCCAAAAACATCAAATACACAAGTCTTATCATCAAACATAGTTTCAGCTATACAAAAATAAACAAGCATGCTACTTTCAAAATGACTGTACAGTCAAACAAGATTGTTCCAAAACAGAAACAACCCCCAAGAATTCAGTGAAAAACTAAAATTGCTGATAGCTTTCCACCATAACAGTTGAATGATATTTAGAGATGTGCCAAAATCCCTATGCTATTTGTGCTCCAGCTTTAGCCAAACCATCTGCAAGTGTATTCCTTTCACAATAGATATGTTGAAGCTACAAATGCTCAAACAAATCTGACAACCTGTTAACTTTATAAAGAACTTGTGCAAGCTCTAAGTTCAACAATCGAAACTTACCATTAGCCCAATTAATGATTAACTGTGAATCACCAAATAATTGGAATTTTACAATGAATTTCCCAATAGCCAAGGAAAGCAGTAATTTCAAAGCACGGATTTCTACAAAGTTATCTGTTCCAGACCCTAAGCCAGCTTTAAAAGAAACATAGTGCTCATCAGAAGAAGAAAAAATATCATACCTCCAGCTCCACATAAATCACCAGCAGCAGATCGATCAAAATACCCCCAAGGATACGATTTGTTAATAATTTTAGCAGCAATAATTTTGATTTTGACCACCAAATTATCCCGTGGAAATGATTTCAATAAACCCAAGATGAAAGTGGCTACCTGAGAAGGTAATAAGATTGTATCTTCAAAGAAGCTCAAGTTTATGGCGTTCCAGATAAACCATAAAGCAATAATGGGTAAAGATTTTATATGCTTGATCTCCTTATTAAGACACCATGTCTTCAAACACTCACTTACTGAATCCCCACTCCAAAGATTATTAATTTTTAATTTACCCTCCAAATACCTCCAAACACACTGAGAAAAAGGGCATGCCACAACAATATGATGATTAGACTCAACATCCAGTTTACAAAGGTAGCACCTACCAGGTCCTTCCCTCACTTTTCTAACAATGATATCCCAAGTAAGTGCCTTATCAGAAAGCAGGAACCAGGAAAGTAATTTTGACTTTAGTGGGCACTTAAACTTCCATAAAACTTTCCACCATCAAGAATACTCCAACAAATTTCTGTCAATTAGTAACTGTGCATACCCTTCTTTTGGTGAATACTTTCCAGCTTTACACAAGCTCCACACCAGCACATCAGAGTCATGTGAATGTCTCACATGACTACCTTTAAGAATGGTAAGGTATCCATTCCAGGAAATCACATCTTGTTGATCAACCAAACCAAGTTGTTCAGTTGATAACCACCTCTGTTCCAAAAGACAAGTCAACCTAGGAGTCCCAATATCTTCTAAAGAGAAAAAACATAAGAATGTAGTTTCTCGATCATAAGTGGAGGTGAATGATGTCTCCATTTACATCCCACCCATGGATCCAAACCAAGGTGTACTGCTTCACCAGTACCAAATTTCCATACTAGATTATTACCAATAATATCAAATGCCCATAAAACAGCTTTCCAGCATATGGACATACTTCTTTTCTGTTTGACAGAAGACCTAATCCAATCCAACAACGACTTTGGATGAACATATTTCTGCACAACAATCTTAACCCACAAACCTGAACCATTTATAACATTGTGACACTCTTCACAGCAAGGGATTTTGCAAAAATAACAGGGCTTTTCAACCCCCAGCCCCCCATAGACTTGGGACAAGCCAAAGTCTTCCATGAGGTCCATGGTAACCCAGAAGATTTCTTATTACCAGACCAGAGGAATTTCAAACATAACTTCCTGATCTTCTCTAAAATGCCCAAAGGAATCCAAAAGTACATCTAGAAAACCGAAATCGCCTCAAGAATAACTTTAATAAGGATTAACTTACCTCCCTTAGACAACCAATGAAAACTCCAATTTCTAATCCTTTTTTCCACTTTGGCAATCAGCCAATCCCAATCTTTTAGAAGATATCTGCAACATTTCAGATGAAAACCAAGGTACTTCATGCCATTCTCAATTTTTCCAACATAAAAAGTAAAAATATTCTGAATAGCAATAAGCTCAAACTCATCCAAGTTAGAGAAGTATAAAGCATATTTTTCTTCATTTATTTTCATCCTAGAAGCCTTAGAGAAAATCATTAAAACCTCATACAAAGTAGATAATGATTGCTCTGTACCATCAGTTACCATTACTATGTCGTCCACAAATAAAACATGAGATAAAGAGATCTCATTACCAAAGGTTATTCCATGATAAAGACCACAATATTTAACAAACATGAGAGCTCTACTTAAACCCTCAACAACAATGAGGAAAAGTAAGGGTGCTAAAGGACAACCTTGTCTGAGGCCCCTACCATATTTAAAGAAGGGTGAAGCCGCCTCATTAACCAGCAAGGCAAAAGAAACAGAGGACATACTACTCATAACCTAGGAAATAAAAGACCCTGCAAAACCCATTTTAGAAAGAATGACCCTTGAGTAAGTCCAGCTAACTCGATCATAAGCTTTAGAAAGATCAATTTTTAATACTACAGATTTTAAACCTTTAACGTGAATGGTATGCATGCCTTCCTGAATAACCCCAACAACATCATGAATCTGTCTACCAGGTAGGAAACCAAACTATTCCGCAGAAATATAACGATCCAAGACCTTAATAATCCGAGAAGATAAGATCTTACTGATAATCTTATAAATGTAATTGCACAAAGATATAGGTTTGAAGTCATCAAACGTTTTAGGATTATCAGTCCTAGGGATCAGAGCAATAAAATTATAATTGAAAACAACTGGAATTTTTCCACTTATCCTTGAATCTTCAATCACCCTAAGGAGATCCACACCCAGAATATCAAAAAGAGATCTGTAAAATTCAACATGAATCCCATTCGGTCCAGGACTTTTATCATTCTTACTCAAATCTAAAATAGATTGAATTCCCCCCAGAGTAACAGCCTTCATAAGCCCTTCATTATCCTCCTCATTAATAGAAGTTGGAAATAAGCCAACACTCTTCAAAATTTCAGGTAAGTGAAGATCTTTATCCTCCTGAAACAAAGATTCAAAATGATGGACCCCTACACTGGCTATAAACTCAAAACCTTCAACCAAGTGACCTTCATCATCTAAAATCCTTCAAATAGAATTGATATCTATCCTATAATTCGCATATTTATGGAAAAAAGGAGTGTTATCATCACCACAGAGAAGCCATAATGCCCTGATTTTAAGTTTGGCCTCTTGTTCACGATCACATAAAATCTTCCTCTTCTTAGATTCAAGTTCAACCAGTAAAAATTTATCAGCTTCAGTTGAAAAAGCACAATAGGGCTTATCAAAAGCTTTAGCCAATAAAACTTCAATATCAACAAAATCCTTCAGATCCTGTGATTTTTTCTGAACAGACCACGATATAGAAACCTCTTTGATGGTCTTAAGGTTCATGGCAAATTGAGAAGCAGATGATAAACCTAAACCTCCATCAAATAATTTCCATGAATTCTTCAATAAAGCAACAAAACCATCGCTCACCAACCAATTGGCATTGAACTTAAAGGGACTGGACGGCCTTATATCATCATTCAAAATATGCAATAAAACAGGCTGATGGTCAGAATCCCCCCACAACCTACCCACTACCTAAAATGCAATTTAGAATCCAGTAGATTTGCTAAAATAAGCACACGATCCAGTCTCTTACAAATATTTTCACATCCTACCCTACGATTAGTCCAAGTAGGAAGGATAACAGAAGAAACTAAATCCACCAAACCAAACCCATCCATCAATCTGACAAAATAATCAGTTAATGAGTCCACTTTGGCCTTTGCACCCAAGATTTCAAAGAAACCCACCAAATAATTCAAATCCCCTTCGAGGATCAAATTATGACAGGGTAAACAATCCAAGATGAACAAGTTATTCTAGAAATATTCCTTGTTCACATAAGGTTTGTACACATTAACAAAACTAAAATCCAATTTGAGCTCTATAGAGTAGAGTTGAACACAAAGACCCGAACACACTGCCCAAGCATTCATCAAATGAAACTGATGAAATCTCCAACCCAATAATAATCCCCCAGACTTTCCTATTGCATCTACTGATACAAACTTCCACTCTATTAACATAGTTTCCAAATCAGTCACCAAAATGTCTCCTTCACCCATAGTTTCTTGCAGAAATAACACATCAACACCATGCTCATCAATCAACCTCCTAACCGCTAGTTTTTTAGGGTTACTAGCCAACCCTCGACAATTTAGGGTCATAACAATAATCAAAGGACTACTGAAGAGGCGTCCACTACTCTAAGTGCCTCAGAACCAAATAAAAGATCAGTAATCACAGCAGGATAAGTATCAGAAACCTTGCAAGAACGCCCCGGATCTCGATCCTCATCAAATACCCCCATACTTGCCTTCGAACAGGATCGAAGAAAATAACCCCTTCTAGACACAGATTTAGTTTTTGGAGGGGAAACAAAACCTAACACGCCCAAAGCAGAATCTAAAGATTGTTTGCAGGAAGACACATCCATCGCAAAATTCCCCAAAAAATTAAACAGGCCATAAGGAGCCACAGAGTCCGAAGCAGAGGATAGAACAAGAGGTTTAAGGGTTTCCAAAATATCTGACTGAGAATCAAGAAGAACCACGTGTTCCAGTTGATGCCTAGACAAATCCTCCTTCCCATTATCCTTTACAGGAACAAGAAAAACACAGGCCTCCTCCCCACTGTTCTTAACCCTCCAAGCTGGTTTTGGCTTAGGGACAAACTTATGATTTTTTAAAAACGGTAAGGAACAATCAGGAATCAAATGTCCATAGGCATGGCACCGATTACACTGGAAAGGAAGACCCAAATAATCCAAAGGCTGACAAATCTCTTTATCCCCCCATTTAATCACCAAATCCGCAGCAAGGCCTTGCCTCAAATCAAGGAGAACCAAAACCCTACCCAAATAGCAAACACCCAAATCAAGAAAAGAGAGGTCTATCTCCAGATGAGTACCCAACGTATTCCCGACAAGTTTAAAAAAATCCACAGACCAAAACTCAAATGGAAAATTGGGTAATTTAACCCAAATGGGCAAAAGATCACACCTTTCACATCTCGGATCAAAGAGCGGTGACCAACGCTTCAGCAACAATCCCACATTGTCCCATCGCCAAACCCCATTAAGGATAGTAGCCGCATCAGCTTCCGAGATGAATTTGAAAGCTATCTAGCCCCTAGGAAGAAGAAAAACCTTAGGGCACAAACCCACGCGCATCTTCCAGGTCTCATACACCCAATTCTTAACTCCCACAGAGTTAAACTTACGACCATTAAACCGACCCACCAGAGTCGTGGAATGGGTTAGTACAATGTCGTTTAACCCTATATCTTCCCCATGTCGTCATCATCACAGGCTTATCCAGTTTTTTTATAGTTTTCCTATGCCTCTTCTTACAGAGTCCTTCTACAGAAATTGACAAGTGCTCTTCAACAGAGAAACCCTCAAAGCCCTGAACCGCATCAACATGCTTCAAAGCATACCTAGAAACATCAGCCATAGGAGCGGCCCTAAAACATTCTGAGAGAAATGGCTTCGTATCAACAAACTGAATGGAATCAACCACAGGCTCAATAAACTCATTAACAAGATCCAAGTATTATGGTTTCAGCCGAGCATAAACAGCCACACACTGCCCAAGACTGCGACCAACAGGAACAGGCCTTGCCCCCACTGTCAAACCACCATCCGAACATAAGCATGGATAGTCCAAAGACCCATCAACCACCATAGGATCCAGCCCATTTAACACTGACTCATCCCTGAACACAGGATCAAGGTCACAATGAAACGATTTAACCCTGGCATCATCAACCCTAGGCTCAAAACTCTCTTCAACCAGAGCACCGGTTAAAAGCGAAGACAGATGACCCAAAATCTCAAGCACCACAGGGCCCAATACTTTCACCGTCTCATACACATTCACAGGATCAAAGCCACCAGAAGTTGCTCGAGCCCTAACATCAATGCCGCGAAGCAAAAAACTCTCCCTCGTCTTTCCTCCAACCGGACGCAGAGACAGACAACCCATCTGCTCAGACACCACATTCACCGCCTTAAACTCAGATGTAGAAACAAAACCACATTCGTCTCCATCCTCTCTAACTTTAGAAACTACATCTCGAGACAATAAGAAATGAGGTCGATCCTTTGGTGGCGTATGCACTAGAAGTTTTGTCACCCTTAAAGACATACTTCGGGAAAATCAAAACAATCAACGTCCAAAAGAAAACGTGGCATCCAACAACGTTAAGCTTTTAAACTAAGACCTAGAAACAATACTTCAAAGAAAAATGTTCTGTCAACGAGAAGTACGTTGGTCCTATAGCACCATAAGACTAACCAATCCTATATTTTCTACTAAGCAAGGGAGAATCCCAAATAACCCGTTTTTTTCGTCCTTTTTGGATTGAGCCAAGCCAAATTATAGAGATGTACAACTCCTACCTACACAGTAAAATCTTTGTTTTTCTTTTTCTATCATTATTTAGACAAACTTAGAGAAACTTAGTCCTTCAAGTTTATTAAAGACATATCATAACTAAAATAAACAATATTCCACACAAAAGAGGTTTATGTTTATAATTTTGATTTACTTATTTTTGAAACAATATTCACATGAGAGGTTGTGATTTATATTTTTTTTACTTATTTTTCTATAAAATAATTATTGATAATTATGTTCCAACCGCACAATTTATTTTCTAGAGCAAGATTTTTATTTTTAAATTAATATTCTGATTTTTTTTTAAATTATTTTAATTATATAGAAAAATAAAAATAATTAATCTAATTTGAATTATAAAAATAAAATGTACATAAAATTATCTTTATCTATCGCGGGATAAAGAGAAGAATTTTAATTGTATTCTGCAAATTGTCAAAAATGTTTAAAAATCAATCTTTAAGACCTTTATAAAACTTTTAAGACCTATATAAAACTTTCAAATCTAGGATAAAACAAGTCAGCTTCAAAATTTTATAAAATTATATTTAAATTAATAAACAATATATCCTCAATCAGAGCATGATAAGTGTCATAGGTTAATAAAACATAAGGGATTACATATATCAAAATGAGCGATACAAAACTCATAATAATTTATATTGTCATAGCACAAAATCAATAACATAGGAGACCATAGACTTCCTAAACTAGCTTTAAATTCTAGCCAAAACCACCTAGGGCTCAAGCGAGGTTGGTATAAAGATACCAGAGCTTGGTTAAACCGTTGGGAGATTGACAAAAATGTTGCTTTGCTGTGCAGACGGCGGGGCCTCCTGTTGTCCCTCTGTTGGTGGCAACGATCCCTTCTTTTTTGTCCGCGGTCCTACCCTTGATGTTTGTCAGCAGTCCTACCCTTGTTGCTGAGTGTGGCTATGGAGATGGTTGTTTTTTCATTTCTGCAACGTCTGTCCCAGGACGCGACCACTTCTTAGTTCCAGCTCGATGGTTGAGGCGGTATCCCTGTATCAGACAGCTAGGGTTCCAACCCTAGCCACTATGATTGTGTTTATTTTGCTCTTTTGGAGCAGTTTGTACATGCCTCAACGCTTACTTTGGCTGGGAGCTTGTGTTTTGGTTGCTCAGGGTGGTGAGAATTGATTGTGGTATTTTTTTTCTTTGCATGGGAGAATGGTAGCTCGGGTTACTTAGCTTTGTTTGTGAGTATTGTGCTCCCTTTGTAGCATTGTGGGTTTTAAGCACTGTTTTGTGGGTTTTGACTGGATATGATACTCAGTATCATAGATGTGTATCTTGTTACCTTTGATTCTAATGAATATCAAGGAACCACTATTTTTCGTCTAGAAAAAGGACTCCATGTATACAATTGCCATTATAAGCATTGAATTGTTTAAGCTAAGTTTAATGATAAACATATTTTAAATATTTTTATGATTATAGACTTAAATTCAAATATAGAAATGGATATATATGCATTAAATGTTAATAAATTTGTATTAATCATAAAATGATGTATTGTTAGCAGGTGCTTCTCTGTATGTACTCTTAAATGCTACAATTTTAATTTATTATATCTTGTTTTTATACATGTACATTTATACAATTATAAATTATTATATTTTATATAAGGTAGGGATTTGAAGCTTAGCTTCTATTTATCTTGTTAAAGCAATGTATAATTAGATTGTGTGTGTCATGTTGATATTATTATGATATGTAGTATTTATGAAATGATATTTATCTATATGTGATGTACATCTAACTAATAAAAGCTACACAACTTTAAACATGCTATAAATGAAATTTATCCTTAATTGTGTATATGCGTGCGTACACACACATAGTATGTTTAACTTCAAAATTTTGTGTGTGTTTACATACACAAATATCTAATTTTGAAGTTAAAAAAACATACATATTTATAAGACATTTAATTACGTGGAAATTTATGTGTGCTTACTTTAAATATATTCTCATGGAAGTGTTTCTTTATGTTAGCCAATGTAATATCCTAGTTGTTAAGCCCTAGACTTATGATCTTTCATGTGACTTATGTTCTTTTGCATTATGGACTTATGGTATTTTATATGGTTGTGGAATTATGTTCATTTGCATGATTAATGTGATTAAGGACTTATGATCATTGTTTGATAATGTACTTTGGATTTTGGCACTATTACTAATATTAATGTTATTAGTGACATCATTTCTATCTTTGAATGTTGTTACTATTGATTAAATAAACAACTGGCTCGACAAAGGAAATTAAAAGAGTATGGGGTACCATGGATTCCACAAAGTGAAGTGGAATGAGGACATCCCTAGCCCCTTATAACTTGTTGTTGGCTTAAGTTTGTCCATCCTAGTTCATATTTACACCTTGGTGAGATTGATAATTTTGGCCACCCAAACCTTGTACAACGGGACCTATTCTTGATATTTATGGACTATCGAGTTAATATTACATCTTTTTCACACCTTAGTGGGCCCCTCTTTCCCAGGGTACCCTCCTTGGGAAGTGATTCCCTCACATTTATGTGTTTTTGGTCATTTATAAACCATTTTCCTAGTTTTTAGGGGTTGTAAGCTATTTTCTAGATTCCACTCGTACATTATGCATTAATGATCCTAATTTATGCTTCCATGATATTTATAACCATATTCAATTCCTTCTCTCTCCTATTTCTCCCTCCTTGATGGTTTGTAACCCCCCTTATGCATTAGCAAGCACCCATGCGCTCTTCATGGCTCCACTCTTTGGTTTTTGGTAACTCCTCCTCATGGTGCTAATTCGGGAAAGGGGGTATCCTAACTAAGACACCGCTCCACTATTGCAAGATAAGTCTCAATGATTAATATAAAACCTTGCCTCTCTCTAATTCAATTTAATCCCCTTGGGTTAGAGTTGGCCTCCTTGTACTATAAATTCATATGCCTTCTCCTTGTTGAAGCTAATCTTGAGATTTGGACCATGTGACTTGTTTTATCTAACCATGTTGAGAATTTTGGTAGTATTTGGAGTATATTGAGACTTAGACTTATTCTATTTGTTTCCCTTTTCTTCCATTCTATCACTCTACTAGTCTAGGTTCTCGCATAGGAAGCCAGGAAATGGGAATGGTAAGCTAGGTCATGTCCCATAGGCATTGGAGACGGACATGAAAGTAGTAGTGGGAATCATTGTGGTTCTCGAAAGAGGTGGTTCTGAGATTGCTAGAATAAGTGAGCATATACATGTGGATCCATGGTATCATATCACAGGTGACATGTTCAAGCGAGGCAGGCTTGACTATGTCTACGACTAAGAGGAAATTTGTCCTGCTGCAACTAGTTTCCCATATTTTGAGATAAGTATTTCTCATATGATTTTATTTATGTTTAGCATATTATTATGATGATTATGTGAAATGGAGGATGATTTTATTTATCTATATTATTAATTATTGTATGTCATAATTTGGTTACAGGAAGAATGGACTCCGTAGGATTTGAACCCACGATGTTATTTATTCTAAACTTCTTTCTCTTCTTGAAAAATTATATTCTTGACTCTACGGTATTGGGAGGGGTGCAACCATATGCTCTATTTTTTGAATATTTTATCATTTATGTGTTGTGGGAGCTATTCCATTATGTTCGAAACAACGTGTCCACTAAGGATTGCCTTTTTTTTCGTCGAACAAGCATTCTAAATGACCAAGATATGTTTGTTTTAGTCCAACAATTTTTTCGGTGCCAAGTTGAGCACACAAGTTGTTAGATTGGAAATGTTTTATGCATGGATCTACTCCTATTTGCAGATATGAGTTTGAAGAATGTAATCTAAATGTAATATTGGTTCATGGTTGGAGGGAGGCAACCATACAATCTAAAATATACTAGTTAAAAATGGTTGCAGGGGACAACCATCGGGAGCTGATTTCATGGGCTTCGATTGAAGCCAATGCCTTTTGCTTTGCTATGGCTGTGGTGTGGTTGTAGGTGAAATCCTACATATGTGTCTTGATTTGTTATTTTATTACTTTTCAGACTCACCAATAGCACACACGTAACAACACCAAAAATTAACTTATTTTGCACAAAAAACTTATAACAACAATACTCTTTTTTTCTAACATTTGTGGTTTCGATGTTAATACAAATTTTAATGCATAAATGGGTTTTAGGACCTTATTCTTACTAAGGATGTTGAATAATATTCCTTAATCACATTTGTTACAATTTTGACCATTGGTAAATAAATAATTAATTTAATTTTCACAACTTTAGTTATAATTCAATCTTTAGAGTTAAAAGTTTTAATCATTTAAGTGAAAGGTTAGTTATCCTAACCGTAACGTATTTGTATGTGTTGTGCTTAAACTTAAATTAGTTCTAGTTTTAGCACCTTTTGCATTGTTTACGGGTCAAGGACACTACAAAGTGGTATTATAGCTAAAGGTTTCAACACTGCAGTTGTTGGGCATTTTGTGAAGTTACAAGTCACTAGGTAAACATGCATTTGCATTAGATAACTTGGATGCATGCACCTTTATATAGTTTCACATGTGAGTTAGTTAATTAAATGGTTAGCTTGGGATGGATATGGACTTGATGTTCAGCTAGTAAGGAGAAATATGAGAATTATTTCTATCCCTCTTGTCCAGTTAGGTAGGTTGTAACTTAGAGAAGTTGGCTAGTTACTTTATAAACCAGAAGAAAAGCAGTTTTAATGATAATGAACTTATACCAATGTGTATTTTACTAATAGAATGTCGATAATGAACACACTACAGTTCCTCCTGATTGATTGAGCAAGCAGTCTGACCACTAAACTGATATTTTAAACAAACATGCGAATACTAAAGATCCAACTAGTACAAGCTCAACAGTAGGAAGTCAGATATTGGAGATGGATTTTGAGGTGGACGGAGACCATATAGTCCTGAAGAGGGGTTTGTTAAGGGAAGAAGGTCAATTAGACATAAGAGGAGAAGTGAATTGTTAATCTTGGAGGATTCAGTGAGGAAGTGTGGAGAGGATAATGAAAGGATAATTCATATCTAGGATCATATTATGAATGATCTAAAATCGTTGAAGACCATCCAAAAATCCACTGAAAAGAGTCATAAAAGAAGTTATGGAAGGTATAGATCATATTCAAGAAGACCTCATCACTTAGAGAAAAAGAATGGGTATGCATCAATCAATACAGAGAGTAGTCCTGAAAGATCTCCAGTGAGATACAAGAAGAGGAGGTTTGCTCGAGATGAACTAGCCTAGGAGAGCTTAGAAGAATCAAGCTTCCAACTTTTGATGGAGAAGTAAAGCAAGGAGAATATGTTGTACCATTGTTTTTGGGACTCAAGAAGTTCTTAGATTTGCACCAATACACACATAATATGGAAGCATGGGTAGCCATATATCATTTGCAGCGAAACGCATCTATCTGGTGGGATCAACTAGTTAAGCTAAAATACATCGATGAAGATAGAATCTCTTGGAATAAATTTAAGAAGTAATTCAGTAAGGATTACCTCTCTGATCATTACTATAACAAAAAGATGGTAAATTTCTTTGAGCTTAAGGTTAGCTTAAGTTGGGAAGCATGACTATGGATTCCTATGAGAAGAAGTTTCTAGAACTTTTGAAGTATGCAGAGTTCATCAAAGATGAGAAGGTAAATATTCAAAGGTTCCTAAGTGGTCTTCCTGAATCTTATAGAGATAAAATACAGTATGATAGACCAAGGAACCTTAAGGATTCCATCTGGAAGGAAAAACACTTATATGAACAGAATAAGAGCAAGCCTCCATATCGAATAATTGGAAGGATATGAAGAAAGACAAACATGAGCAAATAAAGAAGGGTTTCCAGCCTTGAAAATTCAGAAATGGTAATTCTTATCAACAAGGAAAACCAAGCTGGGAAGATCCTTTAGGGAAAATACCACCCGTGGAATGTTGGATATGCAAGGAAAATCACTTTTCCATCCAATGCCAACGTAAGAAGAATACCTTCACAACAATCAAGAGGCTTAAATTGTTGGATATGTAGGTGGAAGTGTTCATATGATCTATGCAACCCTGGATGGGAGGCAAGTTGACCACCAATCCCAAATAATTGAGGTAGCAGGTAATATTGCTAATAAAACCATAACTATTTTGATTGATTTTGGAGCTAGTAATAGTTGCATTGCACCTAATCTAGTTGAGAAATGTCATTTGAAGAAAAGTAAACTTGAAACAACAAGTCTAGTACAGTTAGTTACATGAACCAACAGGAAAATCACAGAATTTGTAAACATGTGTCCTTAGAAATGAGTGGATTGAGAACTTTTGGCAGATTTAAACATCATACCCTTGGGTTCATATGATGAATTGATTGGCATGGATTGGTTGGATGCACACCATGCCATACTGGATTGTCATAATAAAACTTATACTTGTTTGGATGAAGAAGGAAACTGAGTGATAGTCGAAGGTATACTTAGACCCATATCCATGAGGCAAGTCTCAGCTCTACAATTGAAGAAATGTCTTATAAAGGTGTGCTAGTTATATGTAATTCATGTGGGAGAGCCAAAAAAAGGAAAAGAGCTAGAACTACAGGATTATCCAATACTACAAGAGTTTGTAGATATATTTCAAGAACCACCAGGAATGCCTCTTAAGAGGAACATTGCTTTTTATATCGACTTGGTTCCAAGAAAAATACCTTCATCTAAAGCACCTTATAAAATGATTACTCCATATTTAAAGTAATTACAGATGTATTTAAAGGAACTACTAAAGAAAGGTTACATAAGACCCAGTGTTTCACCTTGGGGAGCCCCTGTTTTATTTGTGAAGAAGGATGAAATTCTAAAACTTTGCATAGATTATAGGTAGTTGAACAAAGCAACGGTTAAAAGCAAGTACCCCTTACCAAGAATCAATGACTTGTTTGATCAGTTGAGAAGATTCAAGGTGTTTTCAAAGATAGATTTGAGGTCGAGATACCACCAAATCAGAACTAGGAATCAATATATCAATAAAAACAACTTTCAGAACAAGCTATGGACATTATGAGTTCATAGTGGTACCTTTTGGTTTAACAAATGCACCAGCAGTATTCGTGTTTAATGAATGGAGTCTTTAGAAAATACTTAGATAAATTTGTGATTATATTCTTAGATGGAATCCTTGTCTATCCATGATAGAAGAAGAACATGAAGAACATCTAAGGTTAGTAATGAAAGTTCTTAGAGACCATCACTTGTATGCCAAATTAAGAAAATGTTCTTTCTATCAAGGAAGAATTCACTACCTAGGTCATGTCATATCTAAAGAAGGTGTTTCAATAGGTACCGAAAATATAAGATCCATTATGGAATGGCCAACACCTAAGAATGTATCAGAAGTAAGATCTTTCATGGGGTTAGCTAGGTATTTCCAAAGACTCGTCGAAGTATTTTTGAAGTTAGCTCATCCTATCACTTGCAAAAGAATGGTGTAAAGTTTGAATGGACTCATAAGTGTGAAGATAGTTTTCAAAGGCTTAAGGAAATGCTTACTAGTGCACCTATTCTAAATATTGCAGATCCTCAAGGAAACTTTGTTGTGTGCATAGATGCATATAAACAAGGCATTGGTGGAATATTGATGTAGGATGGACAGGTGCTCAATTATGAATCTAGAAATTTGAAGGAACATGAGAAGAACCATGCCACCCATGACTTGGAGCTTGCAGCTATCATCCATGCCTTGAATATGTTGAGACATTATCTAATGGGTAATAAGTTTTAGTTGAGAACAGGTCATGATGGGTTAAAACACTTGTTTGAGCATCCTAATTTGAATGCAAGATAGAGGAGGTGGACAAAGTTATTATGTGAATATGAATTTGACATCAATCATATCAAAGGTAAGGAAAATAAAGTAGTTGATGCGCTTAGTAGGGAGATATGTGTGATGGATGTATAAGCTATCAACACTATCACATCATATTTAAAGGATAAGATCATTGAAGCCAGTGCTACAGATGAACTCTATCACCAGGTAAAAGAAGGATTGCAACAACAGAAAATTCCACATAAATTTGATAAGTATAAGTTTGAAGAAAATGGGATACTCATGCACAAAGATAGAGTTTATGTGCCAGATGTTGGAGGTATAAGGAATATGGTTCTAAAGGAAATGCATGATGTGCCTGAAAATATTTAGGTTATCAGAAAACAATAGAAGCAGTAAGGAAACAATACTATTGGTCAGGGATGAAGAATGATGTTGCAAAATATATAGCTAGGTTCTTGGAATGTCTAAAATTTAAAGTTGAGCATCAACATCCAACGGGATTGTTGCAACCCTTTCCAATAACAGAATGGAAATGGGATGTAGTGACGATAGATTTCATCACCAAAGTTACCTAAGACGAAATTGAAAAATGATGTTATCGTGGTTATGGTAGATAAGTTGACTAAGGCATCACACTTCATTCCAATAAATACAACTCACAAAGAAACTAACATTGCAGATATTTACATGAAACAAATAACCATATTGCATGGTATTCTGAAGGCTATAGTATCAGACAGAGATTCAAAATTTACTTCTAACTTTTGGAAAGGATTGTTCGAGGGGTTTGGTACAAGTCTAAACATTTGTGAAACATATGACCCTTAGACAGATAAGAAGATAGAAAGAGTTAATCAAGTGATTGAAGATATGTTAAGGATGTATGTGATGGATCAACCATCTAAGTGGGAAGATTATTTACAGTCAATGTAATTTGTTTAAATAATGGATACCATTCATCTTTGAAGATGAGTTCTTTAGAGGCCATGTATGGAAGGAAGTGCAATACTCCGATTAGTTGGGATAACCCAACAGGCAGAGTCATTATTGGACCAGAATTATTAAAAGATATGGAGGATTAGATGGTTAAGCTAAAGTTGAATATAAAGGTATCTCAAGATAGGCATAAAGCCATGCATATCATATCAGGACAAGAAAGTAGTAGTGGGAAGCATTGTGGTTCTCAGAAGAGGTGATTCCAAGAGTTTCTAGAGTAAGTGAGCATATGCCTATGGATCCATGGTATCAGATCGAGGGTGACCTGTTCAAGCAAGGAATTCTTGATTGTGTCTATGACTGGGAGGAAATTTGTCTGGGTGTAGCCAGTTGCTCATATCTTGAGATAAGTATTTATCATATGATGTTATTTATGTTTAACATATTATTATCATCATTACGTGAAATGAAGGATGAATTGATTTATCTATATTCTTGATTATTGTATGTAATAATCTGGTTACAGGAATAATGGACTCTGTAGGATTCGAACCAACGATGATATTCATTCTAAACTTCTTTCTCTTCTTCAAAAATTGTATTCATGACTCTACGGTATTGGGAGGGGCACAACCATATTCTATGGTTCATCAATATATGATTATTTATGTGTTGTGGGACCCATTCCATTGTGTCCATCACAACATTTCTAGCAAGGATCGCCTTTCATTTAGTCAAAAAATATTTCTAGATGACCAAGATATGCCTGTTTTGGTCGAGCGATTTTCCCAATGCTAAGTTGAGCGCACCAGTTGTTAGATTGGAAATGTTTATGCATGGATATGCTCCTATTTTCATAATGGAGTTTGAAGAATGTAATATGAATGTAATATTGGTTTATGGATGGAGGGAGGTAGCCATACAATCCAAAATATACTAGTTAAAAATGGTTGTATGGGACAACCATCGGGAGGTGATTTTGTGGGTTGTGATTGAAGTCGATGCCTTTTGTTTTGCTATGGTTGTGGTGTGTCTTTAGGTGAAAACCTACATATGTGCCTTGATGTGTGATTTTATTAATTTTCGGCCTCACTAATAGCACACATGTAACAACACCAAAAATTAACTTAGTTTGCATAAAAACTTATAACAACAACACTCTTTTTTCTAACAATTGTGGTTTCGACGTTAATACAAATTTTAATGCATAAATAGGTTTTAGAACATTATTCTTACTAAGGATGTTGAATATTATTCCTTAATCACATTTCTTACAATTTTGACCATTGGTAATTAAATAATTAATTAAGTGTGGCAAATTTAGTTATGATTCAATCTCTAGAGTTAAAAGTTTTAATCATTTAAGTGAATGGTTAGTTATCCTAACCGTAACTTATTTGTACCTATTGTGCTTAAATTTAACTTAGTCTTAATTTTAGAACCTTTGGCATTTTTTAAGGGTCAGGGACATTACAACCAAATAATGCAAAAGAGTATACTCGCAATCTCCCCCTATTCATTAAGGAAATTTACTTTTAAGTAACAATACCTCTATCATCTCTTCACATCATAAATGTTGTATCTATCAATGGTTGCAAAAATTTATAGGAAGAGTCTTCTTAGTCCTTCTTGATAGCAATTTAGGGTTTAAATATGCCTCCTTGAGCAACATAGTGAATGTTCTCAAAGAGGAGGGAAGATCTCCTCCATTAAGGTAATGAATGATTACCCCTCTCAAGGGGTCTTGGTACCCACAGTAAAATTATTTATTTTAAAGAACTCTTTTATGTTTTGGAATGTCTTTAAGAAATGATAAGGTTGATTTTGGTTCAATCTCAAGTAATTCTCCTATGTTTTGTACAAAGGATTTTAACTTGTCCTTTGTGTAAGTAATGTGGAGTGTCAATGTTGAACCTTGGTCTTGCATAAATCAAGGTGGAAGATGATTATGTTTTGACTAATAAGAGATAGTTTGTTGGTCCCAAGACACATTTAGAGTCAATGCAATAGGGATAACTTTGAGTAAAAATGTATAATATCCTTCTTGAACGTTGGAGCTATATATCTCTTTCAATCATGGTAACACTTTGGTAAGTTTATCACTTTAGGTTTAGAGTTTGTGAAGATTGCATCTATAACCTTTGTGAAAATAGGAGTCAGGGATGATGGGAGCTTGGGGGCTATGTGTTAAGGTTTCTAGGGCTTCTAGGGTTAGGGTTTACTACTGGTTTTCTGATTCAGCGACGATGCCATATTTCTATTACCTAGCCTAGAGTTTATGGTCGGTGTTTGGTTTTGTGGTAGCTATCTAGTGGTTTCATGGTGCATGGGGTTGTGGGATTTATGGTTGTTTGTATCGAATGAGGGTCTGGTGTCCAAGCGGTCGGTTTTATAGTTTTTTTTGTTAGTTGTTGGGGTTGGCCTTGTGATTGAGCACGTGATTCTGAGGTTGTCCTTGTTCCCCATTCTACCATTCTGGTGGTTCCATTTCTTCTAGTCTTTGGGTGTTTTGGCGATGCAGTACACCTTCAAGGATGGGTTTCCCACAATGGCTAGTGAGGTGGAAGGTCGTTGGCGTCATTCTTGTCGGATATCTAAGGCGTATAAAACCCAATAGTGTCAGAAGTGGTTTGTTGTTGGCGATGATTTTGTCATGGATAAGGTGACTTCTCTGTGTTCGCACGCGTTGGTGGGGAGGCTAGAATACTATCGCTTGGACAAGGATGATTGAGTGGAATGGATATCCAAACATTGGAAGCCTCTGATAGATTATGCATCGACGATTAGTAGATTATAGAATAGCTGGTTTGATTTCCTTTTCCTATAGGAACCTGATGCAGTGTGTATTTTGGAGGGTCTTCAGCTCATTAGGAGGGGTTCACTGGTCTTGTTTCGATGGTGGGTGGATTTATATCCTATGTGCTATAGGGTTTTGAAGAGGTACTTGTGGGTGATACTTTCAGAACTGCCCTTGCCATTATGGATGCGGGAGGCATTCTAGGGCATAGCTAACTGTATTGGTCGCTTCATTTCTTTAGATGAACAATTGTTCCATTCCTTTGAAAAGTGTATGGTGAAGGTCTTGGTCTAGATGGACATCTCATATGGTTTACCAAATGAGATGGACATGTCCTAGGGTGAACATATGAGGGTTCAAAGACTGGACTATTTAGATGTCCCTTTTCGTTTCCATTGTTGTCATCTGACGAGGCATTTACAAAATAGATGTTTGTTGTTGCTTAGTGGTAGTTTACCCTCAGTGCATGGCATTGGGGTTGAATATGAGCAGTCTATTTCCCTACTTGATTCGACTAATACCTTGGTGCTATTGATTGACAATTCTGTAGGGGTCACTACTTTTCCTAATTGGGAAACCAATAATTTAGACACCTTAATTGACTTAGTTTATGCATATTTGTCTAAAAGGGATATCGATGTTATTGATGATATTGAAAGGTTGGCAATGATTGGGAGTCATGATTCATGTCCTTCCACTTCTGATTTGTGGGGGGATAAGGTCATTCTAACTCTTTGACATTACTTGGTGTTAGGGGGAAGGGTTATGTTTCATCTTCTCAGGGGGCATTGGGCACGATTTTAGGGGTTGATGGCTCTATGGGATCTATTGTCACACATGTACCTATGACTACTGTGGGAGAGTAGGGGGATGGTTAGGGTTCCTGCACAAGACCCTTAGGTTCTATTTTGGATGATTTCCCACCACTAGAACCTTTAGTTGTTTCCTCGGCTAGGGAGAGGGATCTGGGTCCCCCTAGTCCTATCGAGCTCTTGTCCTTTAAGGACCCAACACTATTTAAGGCTCTTCCTATTTTTTTCATACCGATATCTGGTGTCTCCTTCCATCTTACCTATGGACTCTACCAAGAATGAGAACGTTACCATTAGATGTAATTATAATGTTAAGAAGTCTTTGGGTTGTTGGGGTGATAGGTCATCTCCAAGGGATGGTGGCTACGTCCCTCTCTCCACTTGTATCAAAGAGGCAGCTAGAGTTGGGAATCCCTCGACTTCTCCTACTCTATCCAGGGTCCTTAGAGAAAAGGAACCCTCTTTCTTGGTTTCTTGATGTGTTTGATATCCTCTAATATAAGAGGGTTTGGAGGGAGACCCAAACAGCTTGCCCTCAAAAAAGTGTTGGATGAGCTGAAGCCGAATATGATTTTTATTCAAGAGACTATGTGTTCACAGGAGCAGGAATTGATTTATTTCTCACTACTCTACCTGGGATGGGAATTATGTGGTTGTGATGTGGCTGGTCTTTCTAGGGGTGTTTCTAATCTCCTTGGAACCCCTTGGTTGTCAGATGTAAATATTTTCATACTTTTGCTTGTATTCTGGTCAAGACCTGGCTCAAATGTTCTCTATGTCTATGGAATTGTATGAATGTACATGCTCCTTATCATGAGAGAGAGAGGTTCTGGAATTTGGTTTTGGCGAAGTGTTTTCTTAATATTTGCAATTTCATCATTGCATGTGATCTAAATTTTACTATTTCGAATACAGAGGTCTAGGGAAATTGTGCTAAGAGTGATCCTTTAGTGGATTATTTCTCTAATTTATTGTTGGATTCACACTTGGTGGACATCACTCTTCATAAGTTGGGTCCAACTTGGCATAATGGCCGAGAAGGATCTGCTAGTATTGGAAAATGTTTGGACAAAATTCTAGTAGCAAAGAAATTGGTTCCTCAATTGTCTTAGCACAAGGTGTGGACTAGGCCATCAAATATTTCTAACCACTACCCGATTTTCCTTGATTGGATGGAGGTGGGGAAAAAACCTCCCTCTCCCTTTAAATTCAACGATACATGGTTGAAGGAGGTGGATTTCACAGATTTGATCAAGCATGCTTGTCCTTGACATTATTTGATGGGGGTTAATGATGCAATGTCTATACTGGTAGGTAAGCTCAAATTCTTGAAGTGGGTGTTCTATGATTGGGAACATCAGATGAAACTTTATAGAAGTAGCGAGTTGTTCTTTATTGAGACTTTCATTGTTGAGCTCTTCTTGCGGGCACCTACGGGAATTTTAGCTCTGGGAGAGGTTGGTTTTCTCACTAAGATTAAGGCTCGTAAGGAAGAATTGCTAGCATTCGATACCTCATATTAGAGGCTCAAGAGTGGGGCGGTTTGGATCAAGCAGGGGGATGTGAACATGAAGTTCTTTCTGAATTTTTCTAGTGCTCGTTGTAACATGAATCTGATTTGGGAGTTACAATATTTGTAGGGTAATATTTTGCATGATGATAAAGCATTAAAGGAGGATGTTGTGGATTTTTTCTCTAAGAAATTTAAGGAGGATGGTACTTCCCATATACAATAGAACCTACAAGCCATTAAACTCTTTCCTACTTACTTCAATACGAAAAATGTTGGGGAGCTTGGGAGGGTTGTTAATTTATATGAAGTGCAATCGATACTTAAGGGTTTTGCTAAGGATAAAATCTCGGGTCTGAATGGATGGATGATGGAAAATTACCTATCCTTTTTTGATTTGGTGGGTGGTGATCTACTAGAGGAAGTGGAAGAGTATAGGGTGGAAGGTTATGTTTGAAGGTCCTTCAATGCTACTTTTCTTACTCTGATCCCTAAATGTGAGAAACCAATGACTTTTGTTAACTACCGAACAATTTCACTATGCAATATAATGTACAAGGTCATCACTAATATTATCTCTAATAGGTTGAAACTGTTGTTAGACGATGTTTTTTTGGAGGAGAAAATCAGATTCCTCAGGAACCGACAGATCTTGGAAGCAATGGGTATCACACAGGAATTTTTACATTCCATTAAGGTTTGAATTTTGGAGGCTTTGATTTTAAAAATGGATCTGGTTAAGGCGTACGATAGGGTCAACTAGACTCTTTTAAGATTTGTTTTTTTGTAGGTGGGGTTGACCGTGGACACTGTGAACTGGATTATGGCTTGCCTTACCTCAACCAATTTTGTTGTTCTCATTAATGGTACACCCTCGAATTTCTTCAACTCTAGTCCGGATATTTGACAGGGATGTCCACTAATGCTTTTACTTTTTTCTTTGGTTGTTGAAGGACTGAGCTTGCTCATTGTTGAATCCAAAAGACAGGGTAAGATTCATGGTATTGTTTTTTCATCGGCTCTGGCTATCACACACCTATTTTTTGTAGATGACATGGTGTTAATTGGTCGGGGGACATTGGAGGAATGGTGGTGTTATAAGGCTATCATTGATATTCTTATTGCAGCCTCAGACATTCTTATCAACATCGAAAAATCTTCATTTTTGTGCAATAACTTGAACAATGACTTGGCTACTAGTATTAAGGTGTTATTTCCTTACAAGATGGATCTGATTGAGAGCGGATTCAAGTACCTTTGGTATTGGGTGAAACCATTTAACTACCTTGTTAAGGATTGGCGGTGGATTGTTAAAAAATTCAAGAAAAGGTTATGTAATTGGACATACATATTTATTTCTTTGGGGGGAAGACTTGAACTCCTAAAATTTGTGTTGAGCAGTATCCATGTTTATTGGTTCTCATTGGTCAAGATTTCAAGCTCTATTATGAAGGATATCATAAAGATAATGTGCAACTTTCTTTGGGGTGATAAGGAGACTAAGCATGCATCACATTTGGTCAAGTGGGACAATTTAACCAGACCTTATTCCTGTGGGGGTTGGAACATGAAAAACCTCAACTGGTTCAATATATCACTTAGAATGAGGAGAATGTGGATGGAATTGAGAGGGAAATGCATTTGGAACATGGTTCTGTGGGTAAAATATCTACGTAAGTTATCTTTGACTAATTGGGTCAAAAAGGGTGAACACTTGGTTGCTAACACTTCCCTCATTTAGAATGGTTTCTTGCAAGTTTTTTGGTGGATTAGCAAGGCCCTATGCTAGAAGGTAGGATATGGGAGATCTGTGTAGGTAGGAATTGATCTCATGGTCAGTGTGGAAGACACTTATTTCCTTTCGCGGTCCTTATTCTATTATCTACATTATTTTGGTATTATAACTCTCAACTAGGCCAGGAATTTCTGTGATTGGCCTACTTCTGGCTTCTATTGGTTTTCATCGGAGGACCTTGACCTTACTCATGATTTGAAGTTGGAATGGGATCGATATATTGCCTCATTGTCTTCGTTGGGATTTCACCTTACTTAATTCGAGGACAACCTTGTTTGGTCCTTCAACTCTGCATTGGGACAAGTAACTACTAAACTTACCTATGATTTTCTTGTTGATTCACTTTTGATTCCTATGGAGTACTATTGGCATAAGTATTTATGGGTGTGAAAGATTCCAATTAAGATCAAGTGCTTTAGTTGACTCTATATAAATGTTAAGGTGAACACTTGGGACAACCTTCTCAAGAAAGGTTGTGTCAGCCCAAAACATCTGTCAACTGTGTGTTACTGAGGCAGAATATGTTGAGTAGTTATTTGTGGGTTGTATATTTGGGAAGGAAGTCAGGAGGCTTTTCACTACCTTTTTTCCTTTTTCATATATTTGGGAGGACTTCTCATTACATGATACTATGGTATGGTGGATGAAGTCGGGTTTTAGACCTTCGTGTCTTCCTCTTTTATGTTTTTGGCAGATTTGGTAGGCAAGGAATGATGCTATCTTTCAAGATGTTAGATCGTTGGTTCATAGAGCTATGTTGGGTGTCATCAACCCAATTTCTGATTATCCTGAGGTTGTTCGGGTAAAACCTCCATGTAACATTAGGTGTGCTCCAGAGGTATATGCTGCTACGAGATTTTTTGATGGGGCAGCCGCACTGGGCATTGGGGGTGCTAGAGAGGTATTGTATATTAGTCAGACACATTATTTTTAATTGAATATTTGTTGTGTAAGAAGCACCAATACTAGAGAAGAACTACTTGCTCTCTAGGGCCTTCTATATATTGCTTATGGCATGGGCCTTCATAAACTAAAAGTTTATGGGGATTCTAAGACTATCATTGATTGGATCAATGAGGTAGTTATCTTGAGGATTCTGAATCTGGAAAACTGGTGAGCTATAACTAAGGCATTTAAGGACACATTTCCCATTATTGAATGTCACCATATATTTAAGGACATAATGCGATTGTGGATGGTCTATCCAATGAAGCTTTGCAACTCACTACTGGTCATCTCTCTCTGATGGAATTTATGGAGGGTGATATGATAACTACTGATACTTTTAGGATCTTTGTCTAGTCTTTTTCTAGACTTAATATCAGACACTAGGGATGACTACTTGCTTACTACATTTTGGTGTGGCATACAGTAGCCTTTTAGTAGCATGTTTGTATATTTCATAATGCTCTAGCTTACTATAGTTTTCTATATGTATTTGTTTAAGTGATGGTAGGATTTATTTAGTATTTGGTTGTGGAGGAACTATGGAATGGATTGGTGAGTGTTGAGGTTTGTTGACATTTTATGACTGATATTTTTTGAGATGTAACCGGTTCCTTTGATTTTATATGAGAAGGAATGATCGTTTCTTCTTGAAAAAAAATATTTGTGAAAATACACATTTATGATAATTTGAGCAAGAGCTTTGTAGTAAAATTGTGTTGGAATGTGAAAACCATAAATAGATATAACTATTGGATTATGAGAACATTATTTTTCTTAAAGTAAAAAGCGAAAGAACAATGAATTTTACTTGAAAGGCTCAGTAATTAATCACCAATGGATAACACTAAAAGAGAACCCAAATCAGGCACTTGAATTTGTAACATACATAATTGACCCCACCCTCCAAGTCAAAGGTGTGGGATATAAGGAAAACACTTTTTTAAACTAATAACTAAAAATATGATAACAATTTAGTAACAATGGCATCGAGATGGAAACGAAGGTTGCAATTTCCATTAGTAGGTGATCTCAATATCATGGTATGTTTACAATAACTAACAGACTCAACAAATCTTAACCAATACAATAATTTATATTCTATGGTTATAGAAACCATTGTTAATACTTCTAAATGCATCAAGACAACCAGTGTAGAAGGGTCCTTAAAACTGCTTAATTTAGAATATGGTAAAAGTAGTTCATGTATGATAATTACTCATATTTTCGGTTTGAAAACCACTTAACTTAGAGTATGGTAAAAGTAGCTCCTTTATGAGAGTTACTCCTCTTTTAGGTTTCAAAAACGCTTAATTTAGAATATGGTAAAGTAGCTCCTATATGGGAATTACTCATCGTGCTAGTTTAAAGGGAAAATTAAATGGTCCTTCAATAACAAGGGCTATTTAGAAGATAACTTCATCTAAAATGGTACCCTTAGAATTCAATATTTGACCACTTTTTTTTTAGAATATTTTACTTTTTTTCCTATGTCAATGCCCAATGGAATTTTTAATTTCAATGTTAAATTAGACATGCAAAAAAATTGTTGGTTTATATTGATTTAAATCCCAAATCTATCGAACCTTGAGAAGGGTCAAATATTTTGAGGTACAAACATTTCATCTAGTTTTTTCACTTTAAGGTATCTGATCTCTCTTGACACTTGATAGATTTGGGATTTATATGGATTTAGGTTGGTATTTTAAGTCATAAATCTCGATATAAGTAGTGAATGGCTCGACAAATTCAACAAGATTAATGGAAGCGCAAAATAAGAAAATATTGAGTTCTTATGAAAACACATCATCTTAGAAATGGTGCCATGGATAAAGTAATGTGCGATGGTATAAATTTTGGTTATAAATGGTGACATGGAGAGTGTAATGTGCAGTGGTAGAAATTTTGTTTAAATCTCTTGGTTGACATCAATTTACTAAAATAATAAAATGCATTTTATGCGAGTAATGTTGGTAACAATATTCATGTAAATAGTTGTGGGTGAAAGGTTAGTAGAGAGGGAGGAAGGGGTACGTGTGTGTGTGTGGTATTATGATTGTCAAGGGGTATGCCTAGGGTTTCCAAGTCTTGAAATAATAGGAAGTGTCAAGGTTTAATATACCCTGGAAATTTGTGGTCATAACTATGGGATATGATGATGTGGCTCATTATATATCTGATCCTTTTGTGCATGTCAATATTTCATTGAAACATTTGTTGTATCATTCATTGTTCTCTATGGAGGGACTATACCTATGGCGTAGACTAACCAACGTGGAGAATCAAATCGATGGAGATAGGCCATGGAAATATTTGTGTTTCATGCAACCTACAATAAGTATTGCCCTCTATTGTCCTTATGACATGTAACATACCCAAATTCCTTCTTACTAAAACGGGAAATGGGGTAAAAAAAAATTCTTCGCCACAACCAATCAAATTCGTTAGTCTCAATGATTTTTTATCATCACATGTGGGATTCTTTTAAGAGAAACCAATACGTCAAAAATGTATAAGTCAATATTTCCTTATTATATCATACTAATCTTCTTCAAGCATTAGAGTAATTATATCCAATCAACTATTTCATTTAAAATCTCAATGTCGCATATGTGTGTGTGTGTGTAGCCGTGATCTCTTTTAAGATGTCTACTATAATCAATAAAGTAGATTCGTTATACTTTTATAGAAAGATACCAATCTTAATTGTAATTGATAGACTATTACACGAAGGCATTCTTGGAAAACACACATATTATAACTCTATCTGAATACTCTTATAGTTAAGGTCAATACCATTACTCTTACCATGCTTGTCTATAAACTGTGAATTCCATTAAACACTAGGAGTATGAGAGAATACATCTATACTTAGTACAATTACTTTCCAGAAGTAAATGTGGTTACTTAGACAAATCTTGTAGTACCTATGTGTGTGATATTCTCAAGTGAACACATTCTTAAAATATTATTTACACATCCACTTTTTGTAGTGCAATATATTCACTTTAATGTAATTATTTGAATGAATCAATTTTCAAAGAACCATGTCAAATTTCCTCATTAAAAAGAAAAAATCCTAAGCATAAATTTTTTTATTCAACCATATGAACCTTATTAACATGAAGGTATGGTTATCCAAATCACTTATCTCATTCTTTGAAATCACTTAATTATATCAAAATATATCTCTTAACCTTAAATTCACTTAACTAATATTAACATAACTCACTACCATGTCTAATATCTAGATTATACTTGTCCATACAAGCAACATAAAATTATTGTAATGTCCCTGACCCTCTAACCGACGAAGAAGATGCTACGATACATCAAATCATCTGGGAATCTAGCCCCCATGAACATGAACATACATACATATGATGCCGAAGCAAGATACTTAAAAACATAAAACATACTACGATGCATTAATCATTCATATACATAGCGGAAGCAAAACAACATGCATTCATATACAATTTCAGCATTCACATGTACATTATCATTCATCAATGGTAAATATGATTGCAGACACAAGTCAGGCAAGAATACTTATCTTAATAAGAACTTGTCTCACAACCAGCTATGTTGCTGCAACGTTCCACCCAACCATAGGCCCGTGTGCTCCTTAATCTCTCAGCAACACTGCCACCCCCGAGCCGGGCATGATTCCCCAAGGAATAAGGAACTAACAGGCTTACACATAGCCAAAGATAACAACACAACAAGGGTACACAGTTCATCCAAGCCAACACAGTTGGGTTTATCAAGCTAACATCGGAACAACCAAGCCAACAAAGTTAGGTTTATCAGGCCATCCAGGAGCTGGGAAAGGCTAAATACTATGCTGGTGAGTTCATTGAAGAGCTAAAGACACCTACACCAGAACCATCCTAGCTTATATGAAACCCACACACACCCAACACAAGGAAATCAGTCCTTTCTTTGCAATGCAGTCCCTCAGACCCTGATCTCCCTTCCAGTGCTATTCAGGGGTTGTGGAAAAGAAAGCCAGCCCTCTAGCTCTGTCTATGTGGTTCCCAAACACACCAGGTTTTTCAAGCACATTAGGCCCTCATCACCACTCCAATGCAGCTGAAAGACCAACCACTGCGCTCATGCAGCAAACCAACAATTAAAGCTTTGACAGGGGAAAACAAACCCCTGAATCGTTCTTGGCCCTATCGTGGCCAAAATGATTCCATAATGACCTAAAACAGCCCAAATCACAAAGGCAACTCAGCCAACAAATGTGGGGAACAATAGCCAACGAACCACAAAAGAAAACTACATTCCACGATCAATAATGAAATATATGGACAACTACAACAGGAACGCGGGCAGGAAACCGATCCTCAACATAGACAGGAGGAAGACATATCACCAAGGAAACCATGGAAAACATCCCATAGTGAAAAACCACGGAAACATTTCACAGTTCGACAATGGTGCAGTCAAACACAGACTTTCTGCGTGAATAAGAGGAAGAACCGATCCTCGGGCCAATAGTCGGTGAGGAAGAGGAGAACGAACCCCCACATAATGGATTCTCATCCCTTTTAACTCCGTTCTGCATGGGGAAAATGAACAGCTCATGATCGGGATAGTGGACAGACCATCCACAACCCAAAAGGCGCGTCGTGGAGAGAGTGCAGGCGTGACCGTAGTGGTTTTCCTGCTAGCAAAATAGATGCCCCAACTAACAACAAAAAAATTAAGGTGGTGGTTGGATGAGACAAGGGAGGGTGAGAAAAAAGAGTGGTGACACATGGCTTTTCCCATGGAATCTAGGTTTATCAATCCCCCCCCTTAACCTTAGGAAATCATGCCTTTTCAATATGGTTGCAGTGAACATAGCTGGTTGGGTTCATTTTAATTATAAATCCACCTTTACATGATGCCACTATTTAATACATGCCATATGTCCCGATATACCATCGGTGACAATTCCAATCCGAAACATAACATAACCAAATCGATGGTGGGGCCTTGGCCTTCAGCTCCACACCATGATTATTTACAATGTGTATATATATATCATGTATATTTAATGCATCAGGGTCAAAACTGGGGTGTTACATTCCCCTCCCCCTTAAATAGCACTATCCTCAGTGCTTTACAAAATTTGAACAAAATGCTACACTGGTACTGCCTCAGTGTTCCGCAGAATTGAACAAAAATGGATGCGCCAATCACATGCTCCAGCTCCCACATAGCCTCTTCAGGTCCGTAGTGCTCCCATTGCACCTTTACCTGCCCTATGGCTCAGTTCCGAAGCATTGTGACCTTCCTGTCAAGGATGCACATTGGCTCGATTTGGAACTCTCCCTCGGGTTCCACCTGAATCACATCCCAATTTGTCACATGGTTAGGATCATGTACATATTTCTTAAGCAAAGAAACATGAAAAACATTATGAGCTCTAGTGCTAGCAGGCAATGCAAGTCTATATGCAACTGGCCCTATTCTTTCAAGCACTTCAAACAACCCACAATATCTTGGTGACAACTTGGCACAACTCCCAAGCTTCAAGAAACTCTTCTTTTCCCTCACTCTGAGGTAAACATGATCCCCGAGACTGAACTCTCTGTTCATCCTATGCTTATTTGCATAGCTTTTCTATCTATCCTGTGCTGCTTTCAGATTCTGCCTGATCTTTACAACCTCTTGCTCCATTTCCTTGAGCAACTCTGGTCCAAGCACAACTCTATTCACTAGGTTATCCCAAGTCACTGGTGTCCTACACCTCCTTCCATACAAAGCCTCATATGGACTCAGCCCCAAGGATGCATGCTGTCCATTATTGTAAGCAAACTCTACCAAGTGTAAGTAATCTTCCCACTTGCTTGGTTTGTTCATCACATACATGCGAAACATACCTTCAAGCACCTGATTAACTCTTTCTGTCTGCCCATCTATCTGAGGATAGTAGGTAGTGCTAAAGTTTAGCTTTGTACCCAAATATACAAACAATCCCTTCCAAAAGTTGGAAGTGAACTTGACATCTATGGCAGAAACTATTTCCTTCAGCAATCCATGCAATTTGAAAATATCCTTCATGAAGATCTTTGCAATGTCATCAATCTTGTGAGTAGACTTCACCGGTATAAAATGTGTTGCTTTTTTCAACTTGTCTACTACAACCATGATGGAATCATGTTTTCTCCAAGTCATCGACAATCCTGTAATAAAATCCATGGAAATAACTTCCCATTTCCATTCCGGAACTGGAAAAGGCTGAAATAAACCTGTGGGATGTTGATGCTCAACCTTTACCTGTTGACATTTCATGCACCTTGAAATGTATTCAGCCATGTCATTTTTCATTCCTGGCCAAAAGTATTTCTTTCTAGCTATAGCAATTGTCTTCTAATATCCTAGGTGACTAGAATATGGAGCTTGATGGATTTCATCCATAACAACTCCTGCGTTTATAAGTAAGAAGTCCATCTTATAAATTCTGCGTTTATAAGTCAAGACTTTGCTGTTGCAATTTGTCTTTTACCTGCTCATACAATTCATCTCCAGCAACATGATTAATAATCTGCTGCCTCAAATCTGATTGGCAAATACTAAGAGATGCCACATGCACTTCCTATACCTTCATGTTGAGTGCATCAGCTACCTTATTCTCCTTTCCTTTTATGTGCTTGATTTCGAAATCAAACTCACATAAAAATTCCAGCCATCTCGCTTGCCTAGCATTCAGAGTAGGTTGATCAAACAAATACTTCAGTCCACAATGGTCTGTTCTGAGTTCAAATCTTCTACCCATCAAGTAATGCCTCCACGTCTTGAGAGAATGTACTATGGATGGAAGCTCGAGATCATAAATGGCATAGTTCTTCTCATGCTCCTTCAGCTTTCTTGACTCATAACATATCACATGGTTGTCCTGCATAAGGACTCCTCCAAGCCCTTGTCCGCATGCATCGGTACATACCACAAAATGCTTCTCTGGATCTGTAACTTTCAATATGAGTGCACTGGTGAGAAGATTCTTCAATCGCTGGAAGCTTTCTTCACACTTCAGATTCCATTCGAATTTTACCCCCTTCTTTTGCAAAGAAGTGATGGCATGTGCAACCTTGGAAAATCCCTTAATGAATCTCCTGTAGTATCCTGCAAGTCCCATAAAAGATCTTACATCCATCACATTTCTTGGAGTAGGCCAATTCATAATGGCTTCAATCTTCTCAGGGTCTACTGATATACCCTCTTCTGAGATAATGTGACCCAAATACTGAATTCTATCTCTATAGAAGTCACACTTGCTCAGTTTTGCATACAGCTAATGCTCCCTGAGCAATTGCAATGTCAATCTCAAATGCTCTTCATGTTCTTCCTCATTCTTAGAATAAACAATAATGTCATCAAGGAAAACAAGAACAAACTTGTCCAAATACTTGTTGAAGACGCTGTTCATAAGGCATATAAATGTAGTTGGTGCATCTATGAGACCAAATGGTACCACTACAAACTCATAATGTCCATACCTCATTCTGAAGGCTGTCTTATGAATGTCTTCATCCTTAATTCTCACCTGATGGTAACTAGACCTCAAGTCAATCTTGGAAAATACCCTTGCTCCTCTCATTTGATCAAAGAGGTCATCAATCCTAGGCAAATGATATTTATTCTTCAGAGTAACCTTGTTCAACTGTTTGTAATCAATACATAACCTGAGTGTACCATATTTATTCTTCACAAACAGAACTGGTGCTCCCCAAGGAGACACACTCGGCCGGATATACTTCTTTTCCAACAACTCTTGCAGTTGCATCTTCAACTCTAGCATCTCTGGTGTACTCATCCTATAGGGTGTCCAAGACATTGGTGCTGCTCTTGGCACAAGTTCAATGGTGAAATCAATGTCCCTCTTTGGAGGAAGTCCTGGAATCTCTTCAGGAAACACATCCTCGAATTCCTGTAACACCTGAGAGTCCGCCAACCTAGGAGTTTCATCTCCCGTTGGTTCCAGAATATGAGATGCATACAACTGGCAACCCTTCCTACAAAAATTCTTCAACTGCATTGCTAAAACCTGTCTTACTAAAATAACCTTTGGAATACCTTTCACAACTACTGGGTTTCCTTCTTCATCCTTGCATTCAAAAGTCTTGTTATAACAATCAAGCTTTACTCTATGAGCTTCTAACCAATCCATTCCAATGAGAACATCATAGGAGCCAAGCAGTAGAACATTCAGATCTACACAAGTGATCAATCCATTCATGACCAATGGACATTTCTCTACCACTTCACTGACTTTTCTCTTAGTCCTAGTGGCTAGCTGAACTAGCCAAGGTTTCCTATGCTTGTCCTTCTTAAAAGCACAAATCTCCACTACCATAGGAATGATATAACTGTGACTAGAACCCGGTTCAATCAAAATAGAAACAGATTGTTCAACAATATTACTTGCAACTTCAACCACAGTTGACTGGTGATCTACCTGGTGGTCCTCCAGTGCTGCATAAATTCTAGGGACTGCCCTTTCTACTTGACCCACTATTTCTGCTTCCTAAATGTTATAAGCTGGACTTGCACTTTCATTCTCAAGTGGACAATATTTGCGCAAGTGAGGTCCTTCACATTTCCAACATTTTAGTGGACCTTTGTTCTGTTGTGGTTCTTTAGGCTTTCCACCTATCACTCCAACTGGATTACTCGCAACTTGGGATGGCTGCTTCTGCTAATTCCTGAATCTAGAAGGTTTGAAACCTTTCCTTCTTTGGTCAAACTTCTCATTCTTCTTGTCCCTCCATGCCTTATGGTAATCAGGTTTACCTTTTCTTTGCTCATAGTAATACTTAGCCTTCCTTATGGCTTCTTCAAGAGTTCTCGATTCATAAAACTCAATTCTGTCTTTGTAAGACTGAGGCAATCCACTCAGAAACCGCTGGACCTTTACTTTTTCATCTCTGATGTACCAGACATACCTCAATAATTCCAAGAACTTATTTGCATATTCATCCATGGTCTGCTGTCCCAATCTCAGCTCATGGAACTCCTTAATCTTGTCATCATAGTACCTGTCAGAGAGGTATTTCAGTCTCCTTTCACTGATCTTCTTTACTTGCTTGAAGTGCTCCCACCAAATGGATGCTCGTCCATTCAGATTGAATATGGAAACTCTTGCCTTCATGTTTTATGAATAATCTTGCACTTGAAAGTACTTCTTTATCCCAAGAAGCCAAGCTTCAGCCTCTTGTCCAGTCTTTATCTCACCATCAAATGTAGAAGGTTTAGCTTTCCTAAATTCAACTCGAGAGTGATCCCTATGGTGCCTTCTTCTTTTCCTTTTATGAGAAGATGAACTTGTATCTACATTGGATTCTTCAAAGTCAGATGATCCACTGGAAGTCCTTCTCCTTCTCCTAGTGCTACTCTTACTGCCTTCGGGCCTTGCTGTACCTCGTCCAGAGTCTATCTTTCTCTGCAAGTCTGTCAAACTCTGCAACATGGTAGCATTCAACTGATGCTGCTCTTCCTGGGATTTAATCAAGCTTCTCATGGTGGCTGCAACATCGGACGGGGTTTCTTGGAATCTTCTTCCATCAGACTCTATGTCATCATTTCCATTACGGACATTTTCTCCCATGGCATCTCCTGCACGCTCGTAAGGATCTCGAGCATCATATCCATCATGGGTTCTCATGATTGAACCACTTCTTGCTTTAGCACACTGTTCTTCCTGGAATAATGCTCTTGGAAATGGTGTATAATTCTGCAAATGTGTTAGTATCAAACTGTTAGATGCATCTCATTAATATAAATCAAAACTACTTACCTTCCTCTTCTGGAAATTTATAAAACAAAATTTTTGCAAAAACACAGAATTTTCTTTATCTCTTGTTCAGCTCTGTAATCCACTAACAGTCTGCTGAAACAGTTGGAATTTGCTGAGAAAATTCCATTTTAAAAACCCAAAATTTTCTTCTCCTCATCGGGTCTCTTCCCTGATAACTCTCCGGTGTTTCGGCAGGAAAATCAACTAAATTCCCAATCTGCATCGGTGAGAAAATTGATTGTTCATCGAGTCCTTTCTTCACTAACCTTTCGGCGTTTCGGAAGCTAGAACGTCTAATTTTCTCCACTATATCGGTGGGTTTAAAGACTAATGCATCGGTGGAATAGTTCCCTCAGCAGCCGCAATGACGAGTGGTACTCTCACAGCGGTCTCCGTAGACCTTATACCCCATCGACCATCGGAAGGACTAACCTCTACACATTGGCAATCTAGGTGGCAATACATCGATGATCAAATCATTTATTACATCAAACGTGTAGTCCCTTAAGTGGCCTCAACGGCGGTTCATCAACTTTGATCCTTTTCTGACCGGTGGCCCGATCCCCTAACGATTTTTGATCGGCGATCTAAAGCATAAATTAATCGGCATCGGCAGTCGAAACCTTTATCCGTCAGAGGATTAGTGCTCTAGGCTTTCGCAACGGTGGTGCTTGAACCACTAATTCCTTCCGGTGTTCATCGACGACCTGTACAACTAACATTTTCTGATGGCCGACGAACACTTAGAATTTTTTTGAATTTTCCTCTTGCATCGGCTCTTCCTTCAACTATTCATCGGCGATGTCAACAACTATTCCTCTCCAATCACCAATAATTACGTTCCTTAGAAATTTTTTGAAAATGTCCTGCCTTGTCTTCCACCGCATCGACAACTTGATCATCTAGGCATCGGCGATGCGATCAACTAATCATCGCCGATCCATCTAACTAATTTCACCGCCACCGGGGTCTGCATTAGAGGTCCATCTATCTAAGTTTTTCGATGTACTGACGGCCAAACACTTAGAGAATTTTTTGAAACCAAGGTTGTTTGTCCCTCGTCGGGTGACCTCCATACTAGCTCTTCGGCTACATCGGAAGAACTTCTCACTATGTTTTCCGATGAGCTGATAGTTCTGGCACTTAGAAAATTTTATGAATTATTTTATGAATTTTCCTGTCATTCACCCATTTCCTCCTGGTTTCTTTTGGGAAGTAAGCAACCTGCCTCTGTTAATTGATCTTTTCATGGCCCTTTGAGGCCCAAATGCTGCAACATAAGCTCTTTCACTGCATCTTCATGACCCATTTAGGCCCATGCTGCAACCAAAGCTCTGATACCACACAGTAATGTCCCCGACCCTCTGATCGACGTAGAGGACGCTACAATACATAAAATCATCCGAGCATCTATCCCCATGAACATGAACATACATACATATGATGCTGAAGCAAGATACTTAAAAACATAAAACATACTACGATGCATTAATCATTCATATACATAGCCAAAGAAAAACAACATGCATTCATATACAATTTAAGCATTCACATGTACATTATCATTCATCAATGGTAAATATGATTGCAGACACAAGTCAGGAAAGAATACTTATCTTAATAAGAACTTGTCCTGCAACCAGCTACATCGGCGCTGCAACGTTCCACCCAACCATAGGCCCACATGCTCCTTAATCTCTCAGCAACGCTACCACCCCCGAGTCGGGCATGATTCCACAAGGAATAAAGAACTAACAGGCGTACCCATAGCCAAGGATAACAACACAACAAGGGTACACAGTTCAGCCGGGCATGATTCCCCAATATATGTTTTCTCATGAACACATTAAGTCAGTACATGGCGGAACCCAAACATGTTCACCTAGTTGCAACAAAACATGTGACAAGGTACCTAAAGGATACATTGGATTATGGCCTCACATATGTAATTGATAGTGAGTTTAGATTATGTGGTTACATTGATTCAGATTGTGAAGGAAGTGCTAAAGACATAAAGAGCAATTTAGGATGTTTTTTTCGTTTGGGATCAGGTGTGAGCTCATGGATTAGTAGAAAGAAGACCAATTTTGTGCTTAGTACAGCAGAGGCTGAATACATTGTATCATGTTAATCCTGTAGTGAAGTAGTATGGCTTCACAAATGATTGACGTGATTGTTTGATATCGAAATGGATGCAATTGATATTTATTATGACAACCAGAGTCGTATCAAGTTAATAGAGAACCTGGTGTTCCATGATAAGTGAAAGAACATAGAGATAAAGTATCATTACACCTGGGATATGATGCAGAGAAGAGCCATAAATCTACCGTATGTTTCTACAGAGGAACAAGTTGCATGTGTGTTAACTAATCCTTTGTCTCATGTGAATTTTGAATATTTTAGATACAATCTTAGTGTAGTCTGAAATGACCTCCCTGCAAAGAAGTAGTGATGATAATAATTGTTATTGATGATGAGATGGAAGCTCAATATGTCATGTCCCCTCAAAGTGGCCATTAAAGTATTGACCATGACGGACTACTAGGGGGGGCTCAATTTGACATTAATTATTCTTCCCAGGGAAATTTTGTAATAATTAATTAAGACATGTATCTAAGTTTTATTTTCCATTTAAATTATTTATGCTAATTAATGAGGTGTAAATAAGATGCCTTGTTAAGTGGGGCGCATTGGGAAAGTCTACTTGCCAAGGAAGGAAAGAGGAAATACTATGACAAAAGCTGTCATAGGAAAAAAAGGGGAAAGTACCTAAAAGTAGCAGAAAAACAGTCAGAGATAAAATCAGGCAAGTTTTGCAAAGGAGGGCACAGTTGCCTCTTAGAGAAATCAGAAAAGTTGTAAGGGAAAAAATAGGAAAGTCTAGGAAAGGGAAAGAAAAGTTTCCTTTTGGGGACTCGGTTGGAAAAGCAGAAAGCTGTCATAAACAAAATAGCAAAATTTTGGCTAAGGAGGGCGCATTTGCTAATTTAGGAGATGAGTTGGACTTGGAAACTTTTACACGTGGTCCTACTTGCCAAATTTCCCAAGGGAGGTGCCTATGTGGCTAAGGTTAGGGTTTGTTGAGGGTTGACTTGCTCTCACAGGTCACCTTGGATCCCCACTTGCTAAGCAGGTCACTCAACACTCTATTAAAGAAGAATTTGACTCCATTGACTCAGTTTGGATGTTTATTATGTTGATTTTTATGAATCTAATGCTTCCTTTCTAAGTGTTGTGCCTCAGGTGCTTGGGAGATGCGCCCCAAGGTTCTCATTCCCTCTCTCCTCTTCCCCTCTTCTCCCCTTCTCATTACAAGTTACATTGGAGCTATGGAGCAACCTCTCTGAGTTGTTTCAGGATTTGTTAGCAGCCTACAGCCATCCATTACTATATATCATATTTCATTAATAGGTCCAATATTTTTCTATATCTAAGGGTTCAAACCTCCATGCCCTTCCTTGTATTATGTCAATAAAATACATTGTAATGATGCATAATGTTGAAGAGAGTGTTATAGTTAATTGCTGAGAGAAATTTTTATTTTATTGGCTGTAATATGATATCATAAACATTCTCTACAAGTTTTATTCCAATCTTATTCGAAATGGCTGAGATTCACTCATTTTAGGTCACCTAGTCTAGATTTGCATTGGAAAATAAATAATTTTTCCATTTCTTGCATAAACAAAGTTATGTAAACCCAAAATTCTATTTGTAAGTTTCAGTGAGTCATTGATAGGCCCAAATTCCCATACATAACTCCATAATCCCTTTTCCTTGTGACCATACTTCCTTTTGGAACCTTCCACTGTGCAGGGTCTCTCTAGGCCAAAACTGCCTATTTTTCCCAAATTGATCCCAAACTATTATGAGCTTCTCCAAAGTGTTATAAATAGTTCATAACCTTATTTTATGACTATATACCATCTCTGCAACTTTCCTAAGCCACTGGTTGGAATATGGACTGATATGGGCCTAGTTTCACAGTTTGGTGACCCAACAACATGAAAGTAAGTTTCCGCGGTGCGGACTCTGAAATATCAATGGGCCCAGACCTGAATGTGTTAGTGGAATGGATTTCCAAATATTCACTCACTCTTGATTGATCTCATCTACCCACTCTACCTCTGCAAAATTTCCCTACCCGAAACCTTAATTTTCCTACTCTGTTAGTGCATGGAATCGTAGAGTTTTGTAAATCAGAAATTTTGATATAAATTTGTAGAATTGAAGAGTGTTCAGGTCTGTACACTAGAATTGGGAAATTACAGTGGTATCAGAGAACTTTCCTTGGATCAGCCTATGAAAAGTAACTCTCAGTGGAAAAGTAGCTTAGCAATATATTCAAGTTGTAGTTGTGGAATTAGTTCCAGTCATGGAAGATTTGGACTTTGATTTGTATGAGGAAGGAGAGAATCCAGAAATGGATGATCGATAAGATTTAATAATTTTGATGCAAAGAACATTAAAAGGGCTGAAATATGTATCTCAAAGCATCATCCAGTCAGATCAAGAGACTAGAGAATTCCTTGCCAAGCAGTTGTCAAGCGAACATGGAGAAGGGAGTAGTAGTGTCTCTTAGCATGAAGGAAATAAATATGGAGAGTCTATGTTTTCAAAAACATTAACACATGTAGGTTATTTGAAGACCAATAATCCATCAAGAAAGGAACTAAGTTGTTCCACTTCTCAAAGTAAAGGGAAAGAAAAGAGGACCAAAAGTGAAGATTCATTAGAGCCATCTGTACATGGTTTCTTTGAGAGATTATTTGGGTTTTCCCCAAAGAGAGATCATCCTATTTGTAACATCCATGAGGATGATGAATCACCAAATCCTTCGTTAGAAGGAGATGGAGAATATCCATGCACAACTAAAGATCTAATAGTCCACATCTAGTTGTTGGTAACGTGGAAGGTGAAATGACTCCAAATTTCTTTGTGGTTGATTTCAAGATAAGTGCAGAAGAGATGGGGCAGATTGATGATGGTGAGATATCTTTTGGATCTGATCCAAAAGAGAAACAAAATTCATATTTACAGTCGCCCCTTGAGCCTCACAAGGAAGCAGAAATTGAGCACATCTCAATAGGGTGTGAAATAGGAAAATTGATGGAGGAGTAGGCCATCTTAGTATCACTTCAGAAAGATGATAAGGTGAAAAACATGGACATTAACATATCTTATTTTTACAGCAGCCATGTACACCCACAACCATATTATCCATGAGGGGAGGAAAAGACTTCACTTGCATTTGAGGACTGCAAGATGAAGGACAATTGTGAGAGAGATGAAATTACTCCTAGCTTTTCTATTGGTGATCAAAAAACCATTGCAAAGGAGGGTGATGTTCTCAACCGTGGTGAGGGATATTTTATATCAGATCCAAAATAAGAACAGATATCATATATAAAGACATCATTGGAACTTCCCAATGAAGTGGAAGACAAGCCCCACCAGTCAGGTGTGAACTAGTAAAGTTGAAGGAGAAAAATCCGATGCAAAGAGATGGGCACAGTTTAGAATTTTGGACTCTCTTGCAGCGTTATGAGGCAGAAATGCCAAGGAATGATATTCTTTCTGATTCTTATACAGATCACATGTCATTCCAGCCTTCAAATATACCCTCCACTTCACACCATGGAAGTGATTTTGCAGAAAATTCGAAGGCTAACTTGTATGATGAGAATGAGTTTTGTGTAGTGGATCCATGCCACAAGAAAAGTAGTATTATATGTCAGTTGTTAGAGGAAGAAACCTTGGTGCAAGATCTTCTTTGTGAGACACATCATTTGAATGGACCACTTAAGGAGGACAGAGAAAAGATTAAGGCAACCTTGGAAAACCTTGTTGACATCAATGCCATGGTGGCTAGATGTTGTTGGAAAGCTTCTAGAGGAGAAATGGAAGGAGAAGTATTTCTGGAGGAGTGCATATCACTGAAAGAAGGAATGCCCAAGATGAAGGAGAGCTATATGAAACTACTTTCTGATAGATACCATCTCCTCATAATGGCTGAAATGTATCACTGTGCAGTCAAGAAGGAAGAAGAAGAATTAGAGAGGCTCGCTAATAAGTTGGAGATCACTAATGAATTAATGAAGAGCACACAAAGATCCCTTAAAGAGTCAAAGTTGTAGATATGTCAACTTAAAAATGATTTGAATATGTCACACCTTTCATGTTTCATGGAAGAAAATGTTTTGGGTATAACGGAGGGACCTCATGTGGAGGACAACCATGAGGGAGGAGTAGATTTGTAGGTGTTTGTAAAGATCCCCGATGAAGATTATTTTGGCCAAGCACATGTTGGTATGCAGAAGGGAGTAAAGGAGTTCTTAGCTATGAGAAATATGGCTGAGGACATTTCAAGTGAATCAACAAGCAAACATGATCATCTATTCATGGATTGGGTAACTAAAATTATCACAGAAATTGAGGATAAAAGATGTACTAGAATTGCTTGCACCAGCGAAGGGTTGTTTGACACATATGCTTGGGAAGAGACACATTCTAGAAACTCCTTATGGATGGTAGAATCTGATCCAGAGGAGGTGGCTGATCACATACCATATGGATTAGAAAACAAAATTCCTTATTCATCCATTGATTGGGTGGATAGAGACACCTTGGGAATAAAGGATGTTGGAGGTAAAGAGTTTAATTTGTGCAATAAGTTCTTTGGTGTGAATGGCATTGTCATGAAATTTGGGCAGCCACAAAGACTTAATTTGCATCCATTGGATACCTCCCATACACATGGACATGAGGTGCATTTTAAATTTTTGTGCTTAAGGAATTTTGGGATGCAGATGATTGTAGCATCCTCGACCCTCTGACCAGCGAAGAGGATGCTACCATGGAATTAAACATCCAGGCTAAGAGCCCCATGAACATGTGCATACATAAGAATTGAAATGCTAGAATATAAAACATGCTAAGATGCATAATCTATCATATACAGTGGAAGAAAAAATGCAATCAAATAAGCATTCGACATGTTCATCATATTCATTAATAGTAAATATAATTGCAGAATTAAAATAGACAAGATTACTTATCTTATAAAGAAATCATTTCGCAACCAACTACGTTGCTACAACGTTCCACCCAACCATAGGCCAACGTGCTCCTTAATCTCTCAACAATGCTGCCACCCTCAATCTGGGCATGATCCCCCAAGGAATAAGGAACAAGCAAGCTTACACATAGCCAAAGATACACAAAACACAGCCAAGCCAACATAGTTGGGTTTATCAGGCCATCCACAAGATTGCCAAGCCAACTTGTCAGGTTTATCAGGCCATCAGGGAGCTGGGAAAGGCTAAATGCTAAGCTGGTGATCCCATTACAGAGGTAGGAACACCTACACCAGAACTAACCTAACTTCTAAGACAACCACACACACCCAACACAAGGAAGCAGTCCCTTCTTTGCTACACAGTCCCTCAGGCCCTGACTTCCCTTACAGTGCTATTCAGGGGTTGTGGAGAAGAAATCCAACCCTCTAGCCCTGTCTGTGTGGTCTCCAACACACTAGGTTTATCAAGAAAACCAAGCCCTCATCCCTAATCCATAGTATTCTAAAGACCAACCACTTCATACACGCAGTCACACAAGCGATTCACAGCTTGGGCAAGGGAAAAAAATTCTGAGTCATTCTTGGCCATGTCGTGGCCAAAACGACTCCCAAAACAACCTACAACAGTCCCAAAAATGTAAAATAGACAAAACCAACAAAATATGGGGAAAACAACAGCAACAAAGAACATGGGGAAGACCTCAGCTCCTGGCTCCACGATGGGGATGAAGCAACCGGAAAGATTACACAGTCTGCACTGGGAAAAGAAATTGGACTCCCATCCTGTGCATGAGGAAATCATACACACAGAACACAATCTGTATAGGAACCACAGGTAACCCCCTGTACGAACGTGAATGACAGCCAACAAAAATGACTCTCCTTCTTGCTGTGTGAGACCAAACAAAAAGGATCCTCTGCGTGAGGAACATGACGTCTCTCTGCGTGAGGAACATGACGTCTCTCTGCGTGAGGTTGGACAACAATGGAGAACGTGAGTCGGAAGTGCGTGAGAGTATCAGCACCATCATGGAGAGAGAGTGGAGAGTCCCCCTTCCTCTGCCCAATGTGAGGTCTGTTTTGCTAGTGGAGTGTGCGTGTGTGCAAGGACTGACAGTCCTACCACACTCCACTCCCAGCCATAACTGCCTCAACTATTCAACAGATCATTAAAATGGTAGTTGGATAAGATAAGGGGAGTTGAGCAATTAAAATAGGGTGGTGACACATGGATTTTCCCTCATGGCTCAAGGTTTGACAATTCCCCCCCCCCCCCTTATCCTTGGGATATTCATGCCCTTTTCATTATGGTTGCAATGAGCATAGCTTGTTGGGTTCATTTAATTAAAGATGTATATTTACATGATGACAAAACTAATATGTGTTGTATATCACGATATACCATCAGCAACGATTTCAATCATTGATCATAACACAACCAAAATAATGGTGGGGATTTTGCCTTTAGCTCCACACCACGATTCATTAAAATATATACATCATGTACATTTAATGCACTGGGGTCAAAACCGGGGTGTTACATTCCCCTCCCCCTTCAATAGCACTGTCCTTAGTGCTTTACAAAATTTGAACAAAATGCTACACTGGTACCACCTCATTGTTCCGCAGAATTGAACAAAAATGGATGTGCCATCCGCATGGCATCCTCCATCTCCCATGTAGCCTCTTCAGGTTCATAGTTCTCCCATTTCACCTTTATGTGACCTATGGCCCGATTCCGGAGCATTGTGACCTTCCTGTCGAGGATGCGCATTGGCTCGATTCGGAACTTTCCCTCAGGTTCGACTTGAATCACATCCCAATTTATCACATGGTTAGGATCATGTACATATCTCTTAAGCAAGGAAACATGAAAAATATTATGAGCTCTAGTGCTAGCAGGCAATGCAAGTCTATATGCAACTGGCCCTATTCTTTCAAGCACTTCAAACGACCCATAGTATCTTGGTGACAACTTGGCACAACTTCCAAACTTCAAGTAACTCTTCGTTGCTCTCACTCTGAGGTAAACATGATCCCCAACACTGAACTCCATATTCACCCTATGCTTATCTACATAGCTTTTCTGTCTGTCCTGTGCTGCTTTCATATTATGCCTGATCTTTACAACCTCTTGCTCCATTTCCTTGAGCAATTCTGGTCCAAGCACAATCCTATTCACTGGATTATCCCAAGTCACAGGTGTCCTACACCTTCTCCCATACAGGGATTCATATGGACTTATCCCCAAGGATGCATGCTGTCCATTGTTATAAGCAAACTCTACCAAGTGTAAGTAGTCTTCCCATTTGGTTGGTTTTCCCATCACGTACATGCGAAGAATGTATTCAAGCACCTGATTAACTCTCTCTGTCTACCCATCTGTCTGAGGATGGTATGCAGTGCTGAAGTTTAGCTTTGTACCTAAATATGCAAACAACCCCTTCCAAAAGTTGGAGGTGAACTTGACATCTCTGTCAGAGACTATTGCCTTAGGCAATCCATGCAATTTGAAAATCTCCTTCGTGAAGATCTTTGCAATGTCATCAGTCTTATGCGTAGAATTAACCGGTATAAAATGTGCTGCCTTTGTCAACTTGTCTACCACAACCATGATGGAATCATGTTGTCTCCAAGTCATTGACAATCCTGTAATAAAATCCATGGAAATAATTTCCCATTTCCATTCTGGAACTGGCAAAGGCTGCAACAAACTTGCAGGGTGTTGATGCTCAAATTTTACCCGTTGACATTTCATACACCTCGAAATGTACTCATCCATATCCCTTTTCATTCCTGGCCAAAAGTACTGCTTTCTAGCTGTAGCAATTGTCTTCTGATATCCTGGGTGACCAGAATATGGAGCTTGATGGATTTCATCCATAACAACTCTCCTCAAATCTGCTACATCTGGAATATAAATTCTACTTTTGTAAGTGAGAAGTCCATCTTCTTCCAATTTATATCCCTCATACCTCTTCTCAAGACTTTGTTGTTGCAATTTGTCTTTCACCTGCTCATACAATTCATCTCCAGCAGCATGACTAACGATCTGCTGCCTCAAATCTGATTGGCAAATACTAAGAGATGCCACATGTATTTCTTGTACCTTCCTGCTGAGTGCATTAGCTACCTTGTTTTCTTTTCCTTTTATGTGCTTGATTTCAAAATCAAACTCACATAAAAATTCTAGCCATCTTGTTTGCCTAGCATTCAGAGTAGGCCGATCAAACAAATACTTCATACCACAATGGTCTGTTCTGAGCTCAAATCTTCTACCCATCAAGTAATGCCTCCACATCTTGAGAGCATGTACTATGGTTGCAAGCTATAGATCATGAGTGGCATAGTTCTTCTCATGCTCCTTCAGCTTTCTCGACTCATAACATATCACGTGGTTGTCCTGCATAAGGACTCCTCCAAGCCCTTGTCTGCATGCATCGGTACACACCACCAAATCTTTCTTCGGATCTACAACTTTCAATACTGATGCATTGGTGAGAATATTCTTCAACTGCTGGAAGATTTCTTCACACCTCGATGTCCATTCGAACTTCATCCCCTTCTTTTGCAAAGAAGTGATGGCATGTGCAACTCTGGAGAATCCTTCAATGAATCTCCTGTAGTATCTTGCAAGTCCCATAAAAGATCTTACATCCGTCACATTTCTTGGAGTAGGCCAATTCATAATGGCTTCAATCTTTTCAGGGTCCACAGATATACCCTCCTCTGAGATAATGTGACCCAAATACTGAATTCTATCTCTATAGAAGTCACACTTGCTCAATTTTGCATACAACTGATGCTTCCTCAGCAATTGCAATGTCAATCTCAAATGCTCTTCATGCTCTTCCTCATTCTTAGAATAAACAATAATGTCATCAAGGAAAACAAGAACAAACTTGTCCAAAAATCTGTTGAAGACACTATTCATAAGGCACATAAATGTAGCTGGTGCATTGGTGAGACCAAATGGTACCACTACAAACTCATAATTTCCATACCTTGTCCCGAAGGCTGTCTTATGAATGTCTTCATCCTTGATTCTCACCTAATGGTAACCAGACCTCAAGTCAATCTTGGAAAATACCCTTGCTCCTCTCATTTGATCAAAGAGGTCATCAATCCTAGGCAAAGGATATTTATTCTTCACAGTAACTTTGTTCAATTGTCTGTAATCAATACACAACCTGAGTGTACCATCTTTCTTCTTTACAAATAGAACTAGTGCTCCCCAAGGAGACACACTCGGCCGAATATACTTCTTTCCCAACAACTCTTGCAGTTGCATCTTTAGCTCTAGCATCTTTGGTGTACTCATCTTGTAGGGTTCCTTGGACACTGGTGTTGCTCCTGGCATAAGTTCAATAGTGAAATCAATGTCTCTCTTTGGAGGAAGCCCTGGAATTTCATCAGGAAACACATCCCTAAATTCATGTAACACCTAATAGTCCTCCAACCTAGGAGTTTCATCGTTTGTTGCCTCCAAAATCTGAGCTGCATACAACTGGCAACCTTTCCTATAGAACTTCTTCAACTGCATTGCTAAAACCTGTCGTACTGAAATCACGGTTCCCTTCTTCATTCATGCATTCGAAAGTCTTATTGTAGCAGTCAATCTTTACCCTATGAGCTTCTAACCAATCCATTCCAATGAGAACATCATAGGAACCAAGTGGTAGAACATCCAGATCTACGCAAGTGACCAATCCATTCATGACCAATGGACATTTCTCTACCACTTCACTAACTTTTCTCTTAGTTCCAGTGGCTAGATGAACTAACCAAGACTTCCTATGCTTTAATTTCTTAAAAGCACAAATCTCCACTACTCTAGGAGTAATGTAACTGTGAGTAGAACCAGGGTCAATCAAAATAGAAACAGATTGCTCAACAATCTTACCTGCTACTTCAACCACAGTTGACTGGTGATCTTCTTGGCGGTCCTCCAATGCTGTAAAAATCCTAGGGACTGCCCTTGCTACTTGACCCATTGTTTCTGCTTCTTGAATGTTATAAGCTGGCCTTGCACTCTCATTCTCGAGTGGAAAATTTCTACACATGTGGGGTCCTCCACATTTCCAACATTGATGTGGTCCTCTATTCTGTTGTGGATCTTTAAGCTTTTCTCTTGTCACTCTGGCTGGCTTACTCACAGCTTGGGATGGCTGCTTCTGTTGATTCCTAAAGTTAGAAGGTCTGAAACCTTTCTTTCTTTGGTCAAACTTCTCATTCTTCTTGTCCTTCCATGACTTATGGTAATCCGACTTACCTTTTCTTTGCTCATAGCAATACTTAGCCTTCCTTATTGCTTCTTCAAGAGTTCCAAGTTCATAAAACTCAATTCTATCTTTGTAAGACTGAGGCAATCCACTCAGAAAACGTTGGACCTTCACTTTTTCATCTCTGATGTATCGGACATACCTCAACAGCTCCAAAAACGTATTTGCATATTCTTCCATGGTCCGTNCTCCTTTCACTGATCCTCTTTACTTGCTTGAAGTGTTCCCACCAAATGGATGCTCTTCCATTCAGATTGAATATGGAAACTCTTGCCTTCATGTTTCCTCAATAATCCTGCACTTGAAAGTACTTCTTTATCCCAAGAATCCAAGCTTCAGCCTCTTTTCCAGTCTTTACCTCACCATCAAATGTAGGAGGTTTAGCCTTCTTAAATTCATCTCGAGAGTGATCCCTATGGTGCCTTCTTCTTTTCTTATGAGAAGATGAACTTGTATCCCCGTTGGATACTTCAGAATCAGATGATCCACTAGAATTCCTTCTCCTCCTCATAGTGCTGCTCTTACTGCCTTCTGGCCTTGATGTACCCCATCTGAAATCTATCTTTTTTTGTAAATCTGTCAAACTCTGCAATATGGCAGCATTCAACTGATGCTGCTCTTCTTGGGCTTTAACCAAGATTCTCATGGTGCCTGCAACATCTGACGATGTCTCTTGGAATATCCTTCCATTAGACTCTATGTCATCATTTCCAATACGAACATTTTCTCCCATGGCATCTTCTGCTCACTCATAAGAATCCTGAGCATCATACGGTATCATGGGTTCTCATGACTGAACCACCTCTGGCTTTACGACACTGTTCTTTCTGGAGTACTGCTCTTGGAAGTTATCTAAAGTTTTGCAAATGTGTTCGTAGCAAACTGTTAGATGCATAATATTAATATACATCAAAATTACTTACCTTTTCTTCTGGAAATTCATAAACAACAGTTATGCTAAAACACATAATTTTCTCTATTTCATATTTAGTTCTGTGACTACGGACAGCCGGCTGAAATCTGCTGAAAACCGATTGAAGATAGTTGAAAAGTGCTCGAAAAACTACTGGGAAATTCTTCCAAAAACCCAAATTTCCTTATGCCCAATCGGACCTCTTCCCAGCTATTCGTTCGACACTGCGGTAGTCAAAACAACTACACTTCCAATCTGCATCGGCGACCAAGTTGACTGTGCATCAGATGCATAGTCCTTTGATCAGTCGCAACGGCGTAAAGTGTTCTTACTTTGGCTTCCGCGGGAAAACGTCTAGACTTTCGATCGGCGATGTCAATGACTATTCTCCTTAAGTCTTCCGTAGCCGTAAGTCTATCGGCGGTCGAAAGCACTAGTTGTTGTTGCATCGGAGGGCTAGTTGACTAAGCAGCCGCAACGATGAGTCACCTTCATTGAAATTTTTTCGATCAGCGATCTGATCCACTAACATTTCCCAATGGCTGATGATCTCGTGCCTTAGAGAAAATTTGAATTTTCTTCTTGCCTTGTCTTCCGTGGCATCGACTCTTCCATCTTTTATTGTTCGGCGATCCAAGTCATTATACCTCATGTCGTTGCAGTGATCCAAATGGCAACTTGCCTCCTCCGTGTCGGTGATCAGCTATGTTATTGTGTCGGACGATTAGTCTTCTAGGCAGCCGCAATGGCGGAAAGCGATTTCACTGTGGGTTCCATGGACATTAACGACTGCCGGACCTACTAACCATCGGGTGGATAGTGTCCTAGACTGCCGTAACGGCAGATTCTCAAGCCTTTAATGTACCTGATCCTCAATAACTTTCCGACGACCTTATACTTAAACAAAATTTTCAAATTTTCTTCTCATCGGCTGTCGAAAGTACTAATCAGTGCAGCATCGGTGGTTGAAGCCTCTATCCGTCGAAAGGATAGTTCACTAGCTAGCTGCACCGGCAGATGTTCAATCCACTAACTTCTGCCAATCCAAATAGCTAACCGTCGCTGATCACCAATGGCCTAAAAAATTAGACAATTTTTGAAAATTTTTCTCTTCTTCTGTCAGCGAAAACTTTTTCTATCTTCCGCTGACTCAGTCGGCTCCAAAATCCACTAACACCTCAACATCGGTGAGTGGAAGACTAAAGCATCGGTGGGTTAGTTCGATCAGTAGCCGCAACGACGGCTCATCATCTTCGATCCCTTCCTGATCGGCTATCCAATCTGCTAATGCTTTCCGATCGATGAACTAATTTTGACTGGCATCGGCAGTTAGAGCTTCTCCCTATCGGAAGACTAGTGTTCTAGGCTTCCACAATGGTAGACGCACGAAACACTATCTTCTTCTGATAGCCGATGATTTTGGGCCTTAGAAAAATTTAAACTTTCTTTACGGCGTCAGCGGTCGGAGGCCTTACTCATCAGCAGCATAGTGGTCTAGTCATCTGCAACGGCGGTGCTCAATTGGCTAAGTATCGGCGACCATCTTTCTAGGTGTTTCAATGTGCTGACAACCAAAACACAGAAAATTTCCACACTTCTTCCTCCGTCAGGTGATCTTTTGTCTAGCTCTCTGCTGCATCAGAAGAGCTTCCCACTTAGCCTTCCGATGGGCCGATGGTTCAGACACTTAGACAAATTTTGTTAATTTCCCAGTCATTCACCGATTTATTCTGGGCAGAAGGCAACATGTCTCTGCTAACTGGTTCTTCATGGCCCATTCAGGCCCATGATGCAACCTGCAAGCTCTGATACCACACTTTAGTGTCCCCGACCCTTCGACCGGCGAAGAGGACGCTACCATGGCATTAAACATCCAGGCTAAGAGTCCCATGAACATGTGCAGACATAAGAATTTAAATGCTAGAATATAAAACATACTAAGATGCATAATCTATCATATGCAGCGGAAGAAAACATGTAATCAAACAAGCATTCGACATGTTCATCATATTCATTAACAGTAAATATAATTGCAGAAGTAAAATAGACAAGATTACTTATCTTGTAAAGAAATCGTTTAGCCAACCATAGGCCAACGTTCTCCTTAATCTCTCAGCACCGCTGCCACACCTGATCTGGGCATGATCCCCCAAGGAATAAGGAACAAGCAGGCTTACACATAGCCAAGGATACACAAAACACATCCAAGCCAACATAGTTGGGTTTATCAGGCCATCCACAAGATTTCCAAGCCAACTTGTCAGGTTTATCAAGCCATTAAGGAGCTGGGAAAGGCTAAATGCTAAGTTGGTGAGCCCATTACAGAGGCAGGAACACCTACACCAGAACTAGCCTGACTTCTAAGACACCCACACACACCCAACACAAGGAAGCAGTCCCTTCTCTACTACACAGTCCCTCAGGCCCTGACTTCCCTTACAGTGTTATTCAGGGGTTGTGGAGAAGAAAGCCAGCCCTCTAGCCCTGTCTGTGTGGTCTCCAACACACCAGGTTTATCAAGCAAACCAAGCCCTCGTGCCTACTCCATAACAATCCGAGGATTAACCACTGCATACACGCAGTCACACAAGCGATTCACAGCTTGGGAAAGGGAAACAAATCCTGAGTCATTATTGGCCCTATCGTGGCCAAAACGACTCCCAAAAAAACCTACAGCAATCCCAAAAATGTAAAACAGACACAACCAACAGAATATGGGGAAAACAATAGCAACGAACAACATGGAGAAGACCTCAGCTCCCGGCTCCACAATGGGGATGAAGCAACCGAAAATATTACATAGTCTGCACTGGGAAAAGAAATCGAACTCCCATCCTGTGCATGAGGAAAATCATACACGTAGAACACAATCCATATAGGAACCATAGGTAACCCCCTATACGAACGTGAATGACAGCCAACAAAAACGACTCTCCTTCTTGCTGTGTGAGACCAAACAAAAAGGATCCTCTGTGTGAGGAACGGGACGTCTCTCTATGTGAGGTTGGACAACAATGGAGAATGTGAGTTGGAAGTGTGTGAGAGTTACAGCACCGTCATGGAGAGAGAGTGGAGAGTCCCCCTTCCTCTGTCCAATGTGAGGTCTGTTTTGCTGGTGGAGTGTGCGTGTGGGAAAGGACTGACAGTCCTGCCACACTCCACTCCCAACCATAACTGCCTCAACTACTCAGTAGATCATTAAAATGGTAGTTGTATAAGACAAGGGGATTTGAGCAATTAAAACAGGGTGGTGACACATGGATTTTCCCTCATGGCTCAAGGTTTGACAATCCCCCCCCGCCCCTTATCCTTGGGATATTCATGCCCTTTTCATTATGGTTGCAATGAGCATAGCTGGTTGGGTTCACTTAATTAAAGATGTATATTTACATGATGACAAAACTAATATGTGTCGTATATCACTATATACCATCAACAACGATTTCAATCGCCGATCATAACACAACCAAATCGATGGTGGGGCTTTTGCCTTTAGCTCCACACCACAATTCATTACAGTATATACATCATGTACATTTAATGCAACGGGGTCAAAACCGGGGTGTTACAATGATGAGTTCCAAGCACATGCTCATTTCCTAATAAAGGATGACTTTTCTCATGGAAGGAGTCCTGTTTTCAGTGAAGAGTCAGAAGAGATCCCTTGTATTGGACCAACCCATGATGGGTTTGATGTACCACACCTTTGGTGGGCACATTTTGCAGAGGTTTGTTTTACTATAAATCAGTCCACACTTCTAGTTCAACAGGAACATATAGGGATGAAAATTGGGTGAAGGGATTTTTCCTATTGATGCCATGTGAGGAGTAGGAGGCTCCCACATATTCCAGTGATGACTTAACGGTTTAGCCATGTGGTATGAATATTTCACCATTACCTTTCTATGTGTACATGAAACATCATAGGCATCTATTTGATGTCTTCATCATGCATGGCTATGAATGGGAATTCCACTTGAGTCAATTTGGTGGAACAAGTAGCATAATGTTGAGTTTTTGCACTAGAACAAAGATAGCAGATGAGGAATTCCATGTCTAGTGGGAGAGTTTAAAAAATGTTCATTTTGGCATGGGGAGAGATGAGATCCCAGTATGGTGGTATGATTTTCATAACCTCATTTTCCTCCTCTACAATGATAATTTTTTGTTGTTTTTATTGATGGGTGGAAGCAGGCAGATAAAACCATGGGATCCAGGCATTCTTAGGAATGAAAAAGTTCAAAAGGTGGTAGAAAAATTTGGGTCCTTATAGAGGAGGCAGTGGGATCCAGGAATTCTACTCAGTTACTTTAACTGGGTTGGCAATTTTTCTAAAGGAAGTGGCATCAGAGAAATAACTATGACCAGAGTGGTGCAGCAGAAACATGGTGGACAAATTTGCAGCACTCTGTGGTGCTTCTACTTGAGTACAAGAAGATTTGGGAGGGGAGGACTGTCATGTCCCTTCAAAGTGGCCATTAAAGTATTGAGCATGCTGGACTCCTAGGGGGGGCTCAATTTGACATTACTTATTCTTCTTAGGGAAATTTTGTAATAATTAATTAAGTAAGGCATGTATTAAGTTTTAATTTCCATTTAAATTATTTATGATAATTAATGAGGTGTAAATAAGATTCCTTGTCAGGTGGGGTGCATTGGGAAAGTCTACTTGCCAAGGAAGGAAAGAGGAAACACTATGACAAAAGCTGTCATAGGAAAAAAAGGGGAAAGTACCTAAAAGCAGCACAAAAGCAATCAGAGATAAAAGCAGCATAAGAGCAATCAGAGATAAAAGCAGGCAAGTTTTGCAAAGGAGGGCGCAGTTGCCTCTTAGAGAACTCAAAAAAGCTGTAAGGGAAAATACAGGAAATTCTAGGAAAGGGAAAGAAAAGTTTCCTTTTGGGGACTCAGTTGGAAAAGCAGAAAGATGTCATAAACAAAGCAACAACATTTTGGCTAAGGAGGGCGCATTTGCTAATTTAGGAGATGAGTTGGAATTGGAAACTTTTACACATGGTCCTACTTGACAAATTACCCAAGGGATGTGCCTATGTGGCTAAGGTTAGGGTTTGTTGAGGGTTGACTTGATCTCATAGGTCACCTTGGATCCCCACTTGCTAAGCAAGTCACTCAACACTCTATTAAATAAGAATTCGACTCCATTGACTCAGTTTGGATGTTTATTATGTTGATGTTTATGAATCTAATGCTTCCTTCCTGATTGTTGTGCCTCAGGTTCTTGAGAGATGTGCCCCAAGGTTCTCATTCCCTCTCCTCTTCCCCTCTTCTCCCCTTCTCATTGCAGGTTACATTGGAGCTATGGAGTAGCATCTCTGAGTTGATTCATGATTTTTTAGCAGCCTACAGCCATCCATTACTGTATATCATATTTCATTAACATGTCCAATATTTTTCTATATCTAAGGATTCAAACCTCCATGCCCTTCCTTGTATTATGTCAATAAAATACATTATAATGATGCATAATGTTGAAGAGAGTGTTATAGTTAATTGATGAGAGAAATTTTGAGTTTATTGGCTTTAATATGATGTCATAAACATTCTTTGCAAGTTTTATTCCAATCTGATTCGAAATGGCTGAGATTTACTCATTTTAAGTCAACCTAGTCTAGATTTGCATTGGAAAATAAATAGTTTTTCCATTTCTTGCATAAACAGAGTTCTGTAAACCCAAAAAATTTGATCTGCAAGTTTTAGTGGGTCACTAACATGCCCAAATTCCCATACATAACTCCATAACCTCTTTTCCTTGTGATCGTACTACCTTTTGGAACCTTCCACTGTGCAGGGTCTCTCTAGGCCAAAACTGCCTATTTTTCCCAAATTGATCCCAAACTATTACGAACTGTTCCAAAGTGTTATAAATAGTTCGAAACCTTATTTTATGACTTTATATCATCTCTTCAACTTTCCTAATCCACTGGTCGAAATATGGATTGTTATTCCCTATTTTCACGATTTGGTGACCTAGCAGCATGAAAGTAAGTTTCCACGGCGTTGACTCTGAAATATCAATGGTCCCAGATCTAAATGTGTTAGGGGAATGGATTTACAAATCTTCACTCACTATTGATTGATATCCTCTTCCCACTCTGCCTGTGCAAAATTTCCCTACCCGAAAGCTTGATTTCCCTACTCTGTTAGTGCATTGAATGGTAGAGTTTTGTAAATCAGAAATTTTGATATAAATTTATAGAATTGAAGAGTGTTCAGGTCTGTACACCAGAATTGGGACATCACACAATATATATGTGATCAAGTTCCTATAGATAACGTTGTGGTATGGAATTCATTTGAAGACATTGTGGTTCGACATTCATTTGCGGATATTGTGGTTTGACATTCATTTACAAATGTTGTGGTCTGACATTCATTTGTGGATGTTGTGGTTTGGCATTCATTTGCAAATGTTGTGGTACTGAATTCATTTTTGAATGTTGTGGTCCAACATTAATTTGTGGACGTTGTTTTTTGGTATTCATTTGCAGATGTTGTGGTCCTGCATTCATTTGCGGACTTTGTGGTATGGAATTCATTTGCAGACGTTGTGGTCTGGAATTCATTTGCAGATGTTGTGGTCTTGCATTCATTTGCAGATGTTGTGGTCTGGCATTCATTTGTGGACTTTGTGGTCTTGCATTCATTTGTGGACATTGTGGTCCTACATTCATTTGCGGATGTTGTGGTCTTGCATTCATTTGCGGATGATCCAACATTTTTTTGATGTTGTGGGTGATTTCACATTAAGTTGTGATGTTGTGTTTATTGTAGGCGATGTTCAGGATAAGGATACCTGCGATGAGATGTGATGCTTGTAATGATGCAACGATATGTGATGCTCATGATGATGCAATGATATGCGATGCTCGTGATGATGCAATGAGATGTGATGCTCATAACGATGCAATGAGATGTGATGATCGTGGCGATGCAATGAGATGTGATGCTCATGATGATGCGATGAGATGTGATGCTTGTGATGATGCAAGATGTGATGCTCGTGATGATGCGATGAGATATTATTCTCGTGATGATGCAATGAGATGTGATGTTCGAGATGTGATGCTCAATGATGGCGATATTCCATGGATAATGATAATGTTGATATAGTTGCGAAAACTTCCTATGATGTATAGACTTACCATTTAGTTGTACAGATGTATTGTTGTGTTATAGAATATATTCCTTGTTAAGAGGGAGTGTTAAAGAAATTTAACTACGGAAGATATTATATTTTGTAATATTATTGTTATTACCCCTTCTAGAGTTGTTGTTCCTCCGATTAGGGATGTCATTGATGTAATTGTTTATGTAAAGTATTGAGGTAAAACCTTTGTTTTAAGTCAGGTTAGTAGTATCCACAAAAGGATTGTTAAAATGTATTTTTGAGTCTCCCAATGCAAGTTGGCCCTGATTGGGAGGAGGATTTGGACATGTTGGGTTATTAGTATTATCTATTGATCAGTATAATTAGGGGAGATTCCTCACTCATTTGGACACACACAGAACTCAAGTAGTTGCGCTAGAGAGAGAAGAAATAGTCCATATGGAGGAGAGGAAGCAATCTATTCTTTTTCTTTGGATCTTACATTGTACTTTGGTGAAGTCCATATAGAGGAATTTTTGTTGGGTTTTCTTCCCCATGAGGGTTTCCCAGGATAGATCTTTGTGTTCTCTTTTGTTTTGTTGTCCTTGTTATTCTTTCAGTGATCCTTTGTTCTATTTGAAAAGAAAACTTAACAAATTATTCATGTTCACTCAATGCATCCGTACATTCAGTTAAAAGTGCCATATTTCTAACTTATATGGTTTACCAATACAATTTGGGGGACTCAACCAACACCTCAACATGTCAGTCATCCACCTCCCCATTATTTGTTGAACATTATGAACACATTTCTCTTCATCCCAAACACAAAACTAGGAACATACTCTTTTAGTGTTCTTCAATGTTGGAAAAAAGGTTATAGTTCGGTTCGACACCAATTACAAGAAGGGACACCATTGGATAGTTGTGTAGTGCTATATATTTTCCCATGTCCGGCACACTATGGTCTCACATACTGTCATTCAAATTTGTAGTACACTTTTATCATTCAATAAAATCCTTTAACCAAGGTCATTTCTATGCACTAGTTGACAATGATCAAGGCAACCCAATGTGCATATCAATTTACTATATCAAGTATAGTATTGATAAATATTTGAACCTTAGATTACTCTTTCAAGTTCAATGTATTTACTAGCATGTCTACATCATCCTTTGAAAGATTTATCAACAATTCACGCTACCTTCAACTTAGACTTAGATCAAATTGTTATATGAAAGTTACAAATCATTCACATGACATTTCAAAGGCATAATTATAGTATTTTTCTCTCTTTCATATGGCATCTAAAAACAAGATAGAATATGCCTTATACGATGTCATACATAAAAATCTTGTACGCTCACTATATCAACATTTCATATTGGCTCATTTTAAAGAGTGGCATACATGATACATCCAACTCAAAATTATCATTTAAAGTACACAACATAACCTAAACTTCATGATGAAAACAACTAGGTAACAATAGAATTACCCAAAGCATATAAAGTACAATTTATTGTTCCATAATTAATCCCATCCATGCAATGATATTAATATCCATAGATGGTTCTCTCATGATTAACGACTTCATTCTACATCACTATAAGCATAACAGAACTACTAATTCAAATGTAAAATATATATACTCATTCAAATGAATAAGATATATAGTCATTCAAATGCATATATAACCCACAAGAGTGGTTATAACTAAGTCTCATTAGCAATACCAATATACCCCCCTAAGATGTCTATTTTAAGATCAAATCAACTCTTTCAAAATATCCATATGACAAATTCATTTCAGAAATCATCTACAATACCGTGAGGTTTCTTAACTTTTAAGGATGAAACTCATAAGGAACTAGGTTAATGCAAAGGATCATCAGTCAATAAAACTCGTATACTTGTAGGTGATCAACCCATCAAACAACAAGCCACTTAACCCAACAATCAATAATGCATAACAATTAAGCATGTTAGATAATATAAAGAGTGGACATCATTAAGTTGTCATGGTAATATCAATGCATGATCAAATGCAAATCCTTACATCAACATTTAGACATTTTCACAACGACTACACATAATTCTCTGATTCATCCAATAACTTGACTTAATAATCTCATATTGTTCTTGGTATGGAGAAAATAACTAGTCCTTATGTTTCAAACATGAAATATCTATTACCTTAACATAATGCTAAAAACATTTGCATCCATTCTCATTGATCCATGTGACCCCTAGTGTTGCAACCAATAGCTTTGATACCAATTTGTAATGTACCTTCATATCACTTGACACAAGTAGGGTTAGTTGGTCTAAATGTGTAGTGATATTGTAATAGTATGATAATCAGTTTTCCATATTGTTAGACAATAGCAACAATAAGCCTTTCAATTCAACTATGCAATGGCAATGTTTGACATTCCTCCAAACATCATAAAACAAACTTGAAATCTTTTCAATATAAGTCTAGCTAATTATTGATCATTTATATAATATAATCATGAAATTAAAATTATTCATTTCATTAAAATCCATTGACTGTCAATGTGCCTCATAATACATTTCCATAACCTTTTCAACTAAGTAGTAATGACATAATACATTCACTATAGCATAAATAATCAATCCACATATTAACTTATCTCGACTGATCAATCACTTAGCATCTCTTTAATATAGTCTCATTTTCTATGATAAAGAATTTACACAAAGAAATGATGTTAAACTTATTCAAAACATCATAAAGCATTACTAGCAGCATTCTTAAGTGTTATTTTTCAATCATGATAGTTAATATCATCTTAAATCATCATTCCAATCTTCAAAATCCCAAAACTCATAAAAAGAAATCATATAAGCAATTTGCAATTTGTAACAAACTTCTAAATGTCTAAAGATTATATCTTATAAAGTATGATCTGAGTATTTTATATTTTTGATAATTGTGTCCATATCGATATAATGCTTCCCTTTACCAAAAATCATAATGGGTCAATATAGACCAATTATTGTAACAATAGATGTAGGCAATTCATAGCAACTTGATGGATTCGTAGAAAATTATAGAGTTCTGAATAACAAAAACATATTTCTCTTAACTTACGATTTGGGTACTTGAGGGTTTTGGTGAGGATGTCCACCCTAATATAAGGATTCACTCTACAAAAAATTCATGTTATCCCGTTGTCCTAGATCATAGATTTAGAGATACGATCAAAACATAATCTTCCTAACTTTACATCCATGCCCAAAAAGTCAAGAATTTGTATATCACCAAAGCTACTATAAATATTCCAAATTGAACCATTATTTAAGGGTTTGGAAATGTAAGGGTTTTATAAAATGAACTTCCAAGTCACTAAACAAATGTAAACGCTAAATATTATAACTTTAAACACAAAAAATTTCTAGGGAACATAACATTCACCAAAAGATTCATGAATTTAAACTTCTTTAACGACTTAGTTGGTAGATTCTTAAGAGTCATATTCTTTATAATATGCATTTTGAATGGAAAAATATTGCATTCTTTCATATTACTTCGTAAACCATTCAAGTAAGAAAAAAAATCAATACATAAATACTTAGAAAACAACTATAAACAAAACATTCACTTACAAGAAAATATGCACCATATTTCCAATTTTTTCAAATATAATTTTGGAAACCCATTAGGGAGTTACATTGGAATTATAACCTTCGAATATTAAAATTTAATGGTAAAAAAACCATTTTTTCATAAATTTATATTTTTCAAATGGTTGGCATGTATGAGCATGCCCATGCTTTTCCACACATAATTTGCAAATTGTTTGATTATAGACATAATCCTTTTCTCATCTTCATATATAGAATTGTTAATACAAATTCTCGTACATAATTGCATTCATTGTTCTACATGATTGAATTCATAATAAAAGAGGAGAAAATGAAATTATCTTTCACTAATGGAATTATAAGGCAATTGATTATGGGTGGATCATTTTCCTCCCAAACATAAGCTATTATGATGCAAAACACCAGGCCCATGTTGGGACATGAGACAACTAGGGAGAATAAAATGATCAAGGGTTACCAAACCACTCTTATATTCACTAACATATCTCAAGATACCAACCATACAAGTCACTACTGTATTTTTATTTTATCTCTCAACTGGCACAACTCCTGGAATTCATTCCATTGCTCCATACACAAGAAGAAGTCATTCCTTATATGTTCTTCAATCCATTAGATATGTCCTTCCTCTTTGATCTCTTTAGCATGGACAATATAATCCCAAGTCATTGTCTAACATTAGATTTCATTTCTATCATTATGAAGTTCTTGGATAGATATTTTATGGTTCTTTGGGAAACCTAACAAGCCATTAACCTTTAGGGATTCAGAATGGTACATATATACTCTATAATGGTGTCTAATCACACCCAACAACACTTCTAATTCCATCTCTACGTGGATAATATATATGATCAGTTAAGTTCGATTCATCAAAACACTTGTTTCCTCCTCTCTATAACTCCTTTTTCCTCAAGTTGGCTTCCCTCCATTCAAATTTGCATGTATGAATCAATGAATGGGGTGAGAGGGAGGATTCATTCCTCCAACCCTTTCTTTGTTCCTTAAAGGTATGAGTTAGTTACTAAAAGTACGAGTTGGGAACTTTGGCATAGGATTACTAATTTCCCACATTCATATTTCCCCTTTCATTTAACTACACTATCAATCCAATTTAACACAAACTTGAGGACAAATGAAAATAGGACAATCAAAAGGAGGATATTTATAAATAGGGTAAGACTTAGTTATTTCCTTTAATTAGAGCCCCTTATATTTCCCTCTAATGGACTCATAGCCCATTCAATGTCCTCCCCACCTCTCAACCTTCAAATCTTTTGTTAACATTAAAATGATAATGTTATTTGGTGTTCATAATCACCACGACAACTACCTCATGGTGTGGAGAAACATGTAATAAATGAAAATTCATAGTTACAATATAAACAAGATGAAGTTCAAATGGTCAATACCAACGTATTGCAACATGTGTCCACAAGTCAACTAGAAAATAAAGCGCCTCACATTCCAATGTTCACATTCAAATTAAGGCTTTTTTAGGTATTTCCCTCCAATTTCTAAGATTAAACTTTATATTCTAACAAAATATAATCTAGATGTATTACTTAGCTTGTGTGGAAATTGCATGTATGAATCAATAAATGCGGTGAGAGGGATGAGTCATTCCTCCAACCCTTTCATGGTTTCCAAAAGGTACGAGTTAGTTACTAAAAGTAGTAGCTGGGAACTTTAGCATATGATTACTCATTTCCCACATTCACGTTTCCCCTTTCATTTAACTACACTATTAATTCAATTTAACACAAACTTGAGGACAAATGAAACTAGGACAATCAAAAGGAGGATGTTTATAAATAGGATAAGGGCGTAGGAATTTCCCCTAATTAGAGCCCCTTACCTTTCCCTCTAGTGGACTCATGGCCCATTCAATGTCCTCCCCACATGCCATCCTTGGAAACTTTCATTAACGTTAAATGATCATGTTTGTTGGTATTCATAATCACCACCACAAGCACCTCATGGTGTGGAGAAACACATGATAAATGAAAAATCATAGTTACAATATAAACAAAGTCAAGTTCAAAGGGTCAAGACCAACGTATTACAACATGTGTCCACAAGTCAACTAGCAAACAAGGGGCCTCGAGTTCCAATGTTCACATTCGAATTAAGGATTTTTTAGATATTTCCCTCCAATTTCTAAGATTAAACTTTATATTCCAACAAAATATAATCAAAATGAATTACTTAGCTTGTGTGTAAATTGACTTTCTTTAACAATGTGGGTGAAAATGATATATTCAATATGTACATATTCTAACAGCTATCTTAAATTATATTTTTTAAGAGTTTTTTTATTAACAATGGATTGAGGGCTCAACTAGCATCAAGTCTCCAAACTTTAGGGCCTCCACTTTTATATAATAAAAAAATTGTGTTTTCAAATGTGCATTTTTAGTCCCTGTCGTAGGCTGAGACTATATGTTTCACCTTATTGCACTGATAGGTGTTTATATCTTAGAATTTGGGGTGGAATAACATCTATGATTTTCCTAGATTGTATAAGGATGAGACAAGTGTAATTTCTAGATTGACTCTATGAAAATTGTTCCAAATTCGAAATAAACAATATATATATATATAATTGGTAGTTGATGCATGGATAATGGGAAATTTGTGATAGACAATTTGGGGCACTTAACTTGTGGCTTATTGATGTTCACCGGGTACAAGTTAAGTGGTTGTGCTAGTCCTATTAGTTTGGATAGTGATACAAAGAAACCAAAGGAAGCTTTAAAGTTTGTGAAAAATAATATTAAATTTTTTTATTTTTTTAATGTATCTGTATATTATTGAATTTTGTTTTCGCTATAGGCCTTGATAAAACCAATTTTATCATTGATCAAATTATATGAAAGTAATAAAAAAAAAACTTATATACATTATGAAACCTTTACAAATTTTATTAAATATTTATGTGTGAGTATTGTATTATTGTCACTTCATAGTGTTGTGCTCTCTCACACACACACACATATTGGGGGGATATGGAGCGTTTTAGAAACCCTTGTTTCTTTACATGCATCGGCCTAACCAAAGAAGGATGATTCAATTGCAGTAACTTGGAGTCTGTCAATCGTCGAGATTGTCTTAGTACCAACCAAGTGAAAAAGTGGGAACTTGTTTTTATTTTTTGCTTTCTATTACCACAACTTGTCTTGTTTCTTTTTATGGGTTAGGTTAGTAGGCTAGCTTTTGTGTGGTTTTTCAGTTTTGTCATATTTCCATGTGTCTTTTTCTAGTACACTTTTATTTTTGGACGGAAACATATGTGTTGGATGGAAAATAGTGGTGAACAATTGTATTACCCCACCTACTATATCTACCACTTTCAATAGTATCTATCGGTGGAAAGATTGTCTATCAACATGTCATGTCAAGAGGTACATAGGTTTTCTTTGAAATTTAAAAATCATTTGGTGTTGGTTCCAAAGGGGGATGAGGATAAAAATGGAGAGGACCATACATACCATAGTTTGAAGATGCAACCGGTTCTAAATCTGCATGCAGATCTCACCCAAAAGGTTTGTTAACGGGTCAAAGGGAAAGGGTTTGTAGGAATTTGAAGGATAACAAAGCAAAGGAATGTTTACAATGTTTTTTTATTGGAAAAGATGTCAATTTTGAGAGGGTGGAAGCCTTACATAGATGTTCCCTAGTAGGTAGACTAGAGTTAGCAAGAGTATCCAGAGTTGAGCTAATCAACTAGGTAAACAAATAGTGAGCGCCTTTGTATCCTTGAATTAATATGTTAGTAAACAGATGGATCTGCTTCATTTTTCTAGATTCCAAACACATTTAAACAGTTTTGAATGGGGTGTGGTTGGTTAAGGAAGGGTCTATGTTCTTGAAGCATTGGCATCTAACTTTCAACCCGGAGAAGGAAAAGCAAATGAAGCATCATACTTGGCTACTTTTACCAGGTTTTTCGATTGATCTTTGGACTGCGAATGTATTGGAGGGTTTGGAAAATTCGTAGGTAAATTTATTTGCCTAAACAAAAATAATTTATTTGGTATGGACTAAAATATTTCCCGAGTAATTGTTGAATTGGATATCTTAGATGGAATTTCACCTGATTTAGAGATTGAATGGGGTGAGAAAATTCTTCGTCAACTTCTAAACTATCATAATGTACTATTTGAATGTCATTTTTTCCAAAAAACATGACACCTTGAGGAAAAATTCCCACCCTTTCCTTCGAGGTTTGATGAGGATGCATCTGATGGAGATGAAAGGGTGGTTTTAGCAGACACTTAAGTATTAGACTCTCTGGCTTCCCCGAAAAATCAGTTAGCATTGTCATTTGTATTGTGCTCAAATATGCTTAACCCTGGTTCTCCAAATCCTTATGAGGTGGTGACAAAAACAAACTAATCTTTTATCAAAATATGGAGAAATATGTAGATAGGATATTTTTTAGTCTAGGGTTTGGGTATGAATTAGATACTGATAGTGGGGTTATTGATTCTACTCTTAAATCATTGGATAAATTTAAGGATTTTATTGAAAAGGCTAGTTAGGCGGAACCTGATTCTCAACCCTTTCCAGTGGATGAAGGAGGGGTCCTACTTTTACCTTATGAAACCCCCATTTCAAACCCTATTTCTTCTTTGGCCGATGGTACCATGGTTTCGCATCCCTCGAACTTGACTACCCCTTTAAAGGAATCCTTGAAGGTTTTTTCAAAAAACCCATCTGATAATGTGGAGGTGTCTCTGACACATATGCTTAGGTTTCAGAATGTTACTATACGTAATTGGAAGAAAAAAAACAAAGATGGGGTAGCTCCTATAGTTTATAAATAAAACCCCCTTTTAAAAAACACATATGAGAATGTGGAGGTGTCTCTGACACATACGTTAAGGTTTCAGAATGTTACCATATGTAACTGGAAGAAAAAAAAACAAAGATCGGGTAGCTCCTGTAATTTAGGAATACAAACCCCTTTCCGTAAGAATCGAAGAGGATTTTATTAATGCTTCTTTTGTTGATCATTCTCCTCTTTCTCGAGCACTTATAGCAGATCACCCCTTCAATAGTGTGCTTTAATGTTCATTTTCTCATGGAATGTGCGAGGGTTGAGTAGGGATTCAAAGGTTAGGGCTCTAGTTAAGTTGTTAAAATCTACTAACCCAGTTGTGATTTTATTACAAGAAACGATGTGTTCTGATTGGACGACTATTGAGGTAATGTCTAAAATGTTACCTAGTTGGTAGTTTTGTGCAATTAACTCACTAGGAATTTTAGGGGGTTTGTTATCTAGTTCGAATAATTTTTTTGCAAATTTTAAGCCTTTCAAAACAAAAGGGGGCATATTAATGCAAGGCAAGTTTAAGAACATTGATTTGTCAGTTCCTATTCTAAATTGATACCGACCTTACAAAGAGAGGGAGTCATTTTGGGATCAATTGGAATCTTCTAATTTGTTGGGAAATGAAAATTTAATTGTGGCAGGTGACCTGAATTTCACTTTGTCCCCTACATAAATTTGGGGTCATTCTGCTTGTTTCAATCAAGTAGTTGTTTAAGTTACTCAAAATTTACAGAGGACTAATTTAGTGGATGTGGCACATGTTAAAATGGAACCTACATGGTCAAATGGAATATGTGGTCAAGAGGGTATTTGCAAATGGTTAGACATATTTTTTATCAATGCAATTTTTGTTCAATCCATGCACAAGTATAGGACTTGGGTGGAGAAGTAAATGATTTATGATCATTATCCTATTCTACTGCCACTGAATGGGGTCAAAGTCAAAGGTAATTATCCTTTTAAATTTGACAGTTCTAGGTTGTTCAATGAGGAATTCACAAGGATGGTCAGAAAAGAAAACTGGTTGAATTTTTTTTTCTCGGAAAGAATACAACTTAATGGATTTACTACTCCTAAAAATAAAACTTTTGAAGAAAGAGGCGACTAATTGGAATAGAAATAAAAATAAAAAGGATAGAGAGGAATAGTGCAATACAGATAATCAATTCAAGGATATTATTGAGAATATCAATGATTTCATTTTAAATGAGGAAGAGAGGATGGCTATTAGAGATTTGGAAAATAGAATATCAACACTTCTAAAAAGGGAAGAGATGGAGTGGAGGTTGAATAGTCGGGCTCTTTGGGTTGCACTGGGAGATAACAATACACCGTTTTTTCATAACTTTGCCTATGAAAGAAGGAACCATAATGCAATTTGGGAATTATGTCATAGGGATGGGAACATGATAAAGTCTCAGGAAGGTATTCAGGATCTAGAAAAAAATCATTTAAGTAATCATTTTAAGGATTTTAGTATTTGAAAAATTGATGCATAGATGAAGGTTATCAGTGATTACCTGCTTTAGTTTCCTGAGGGGAAGGAAAAGGGATAGGTGATATGATTTCTCTAAATGAAGTTGAATCCATTTTTAGAAGCTTTGTTGAAGAGAAAATCCCTGGTCTAGATAGTTGGATTGCAAAAAAAAACTGCATTTTTTTTATGTGATGGGAAAGGACATCCTCTCCATGGTTGTATTATCTAGGATGGAAGGGTAGGTTTCAGGACTGCTAAAATCTACTCTCATTATTCTAATACCTAAATTTAACATGCTTAGCACCTTCAATAATTTTAGGCCAATTACAGTCTGTAATTTGTCTTATAAGATCATTACCAAAATTATTCCAAACAGAATGAAACCTTTATGATCCAGAGGGTTTCAAAAGAACAATTTGGATTTTTGTATGATAGGCAGATCATGGATGTTATTGGTATTACTCAGGAGGTCATTCACTCGATCAACCAGAAGGATCTAGAATCCATTTTTCTCAAGATTGATCTTGTGAAGGCATATGACAGGGTTGATTGGATCTTTCTTAGAATTCTCTTACTTCAAATTGGGTTTCCTATTCATGTTACGGAATGGATTATGGCTTGTGTAATGTCTGCCCAATATTATGTGCTTATCAATGGATCACCAACTGATTTTTTCAAAGGATCTCATGGTATTAGGAATAAAATGCATGTTATCTCCTTTGTTATTTCTATTGGTGATTTAAGGTTTGAGTTGTATGATATCTAAAGCAAAGATGGATGGTAAAATTAGAGGGCTAAAGATCTATACTTCTATACTTATCACTCATTTGTTGTTCATTTATGATGTACTATTGTTTGGTGGTGGGACAAGAGATGAGTGGATTTTTTTTGCAGAGACTATTAAGATGTTTATTGATCCTTCGGGGATGGAAGTTAGTATTAAAAAATATTGCTTTTATAATCACGGGATTGAAGGTGAAGGTATGGAAGCGATTCTTTTCTTTCAATCTTTTAAATAAAATAGATTGAGTCATGGTTTCAAATACCTAGGTTACTTTCTTAAACTTGAGAGGTATAAATTAAAACATTGGCTTTGGCTGGTGGAAAAGTTTGAGAAGAGGATACAACAATGGAATTTTAGATTACTGTCTATTGGTGGTAGGTTGACTCTACTTAAAGTAATTTTAACCGATATTCATGTGTATTGGTTCTCTCTGGAACAAGTGCCGAAATCTATCCTGAAAATGCTGAAAAGTATAATGGTAATTTTCTATGGTCGAGCAAAGATGGAAAAGGGAAACATCATATGGTGAATTGGGAAAAATTTTCTATCCCAAAGGCCTGGGGTGGATGGGATATAAAAAAATTATTCTAGTTCAATAAATCTCTTTGTTTGAAGAGATTCTGATGAGGTATTTTTGGTCAAGGGATTTGGACATAGGTCTTACATAACAAATATTTTAAAGGAAACTTGTTAACATGTATTAGAAAAACTTGCAAATTTCAAAGAAATCCATCTTACTTTTGGTATGGTTTTATCAAAGTTTATCATTGGTTGGGTAATGGTAATTCTTGGTAGGTTGGTGATGGTACAAATATCTTGGTGGGTATAGATCCTGCTATAGGATTGGAAGATAATTATAGACTTTCTTCTTATATCAGAGATTATATTACTGAATTAAATTTCATCACATTGGCTCAAATTAGAAGAGCCAAATGGCTTTAGGGTAGTAATTTGTATTGGCTTACAGTTGAAGGCCTTAGTTTGGGAAGTACGTGGGTAGTGGACAGGACAATTTTTATCTCTAATCTCAATGCTTATGGGTGCATACTTATATAGAAAAAGGAATAAATTAATTTGGAATTGGAATTCAGTTACTGGTACTATTACGGCTAAGGAGACATACATTGTGATGGCACAGGAAAATACATTTTTGGATCCTAAATGTTGGTATAAGAAAATATGGAAGTGGAAATTACCTTTGAAAATATGTTGTTCTTTTTCTAGCTTACAATTGAAAACTACCTTAAGACTTGGGATAATTTGATGATCAGAGGTTGGAATGGCCCCGATTTTTGTTCTCTGCAAACAAAATTTGGTGTCTTTGAATAACATTTTTTTGTGTGTCCTTTCTCAATACAAATATGGAGAAATGTTAGAAATTTGTTGAAATTAATCAGGTTTGGGGCCGACTTCCTCTTGAGCAGAATTTTTAGTAATAGTTTTTAAACTGTTCAAGTCTATCACCTTACATGTATTTATTTCTTGGGGCATCTGGACTACAAGGAATGCACTCTTATTTGAGAATAGGACTCCTATCATTGATGACATATGTGTAAAAATTCTCATTGTTTACAAGAACTATTAGTCTATTTAAATTAGAAGACAAAAAAACAGAGTTATTGTTGACATATCTTTAACAAAGGATGTTGTTTTTTTTTTATGGTGATGCAAAATATGGTTTTTGTCCTGTAGGAGTACATCTTTTACAAAATGAAAAAACTTCTTTAAGTTGAATTTAAATTTTAGTAGAGAACCAAATAATAAGGCTGAATTATTAGCCTTATGGTTGTTAGAAAAACGAGATCACGGAGCAATAACAATAAACAAGATGCAGATATTAAACACATAAACACATTACAAGAGAGACACCAATATAACTTGGTTCACCCAAGATGGGCTACGTCCACATAGAAATTACCAGTTCTTAATTATTATGCAGTCCATCAAAATGAAGGGATACAACCTGCAACACACCCGCTGCACTTCGTCTTCACTCTCTCATGATCTCTCTTACACAATCACATAGATTGTTTTTCACAATGCTACAATACAATACACAACCGTATTACAATGCCTTCCTTTTATAAAGGGAATACCATGGGAAAACCCAAAAACATGGGCCCATAAATCACCCATTATTGACCAAGTCATGACTATGAAATTACAACATTTTACAAGGCATTTTTTCCTAAATCCCCCCTAGACCCCCCATGGCAAATTTAGTGAGGTGCAAGCCCCCCACTCTCCCCGTCATGATATTGGGATCCAAACGTGGTTGAAACATGAAATATTGAGTCAGGAAGCTCATGCTCCACAACAAAAATGGTGTTTATGTAAGGTGGCACTAATTTTTGGTCTTTGTGCAATTAAGATTTATGGTGACTCACAAGTCATTGTAAATTTGGAAAAGGATATTGGAAGATGACAGGTTATAAATTTATCCAATTGGTGTAGTGGAACCAAAGTTTCTTACTTTTAATTTTTAATAATCTGGATATCAACCATACTTATAGGGAAAACAATGGAGTTACGGATATGCTATCAAATGAGGCTTTTCTTTCATAAGAAGGAATCTTACTATGGGAAGAATATGTTGAGGACCAACTTGAATGTAGTGGTTACTGGAACAAAGTTTCTTTTGATCATTTTTGTTAATTGATGTTTTTAGTCTCTTTTTTTAATGTATTCAAGTAAAACATGTGTGGAGGTTTACTCTATTTTTATTTTGGTTATGATATGGAGATTTGTATTCTGGTAGAGAGTGGACAGTAGCATTTTGTGAAATGCACAGATGAAACTTAATGAAGGTTGAAGGGNTGTGTGTGTATTCCCTACCCATTCCAAAGACTTATAAATCCATATGTTTATATTGAAATAGTACCATTAAACATTCAATTTTTTTAATAAATAGTGTTATTGATGGTATGAGATTACTATGATTCCAAGTATGCTCGCAAAGGTCAACATAATTAAATTATACTAAATTGGTGAATATTGTATTTAATTTTTATTGTGTTACTATTATTTAATATTGATTTTTGTTTTTATAATACATGATATAAGGCAGAAACTAAGTTGCACACAACTCTTGTTTATGATGCTTTCATTGTTTGGAGTTTAATTTGTTAATGTATTATAACTCACTTGGATGTTGAGAGTACTAATTAATTTTAAAATTTGAAAAAAATATGCTTTTGAGTGTAATATATTTGATTCTTTACACAAAGGTGATGTGGCTTGTTTGGTGTTGGCCCTAAGTTGTTTTTATGCATTTCTTGCATAATACGTATATGTAATGCTCTCATGAAATTGCCAATATGGAGAAGAAATTTTTTTCCCTAACAACAAATGGGTATTCAACGTAACTGAAATAAGGAGAGATGTGGAAGTCAAGCATATTAAAAGGTTGCAATTCAAGATTAATTGAATTTTGATATGTAAATTGTCATAAATAATCCACTAAAACAATTCATAACAAAATATCTTACAGTATTCCACAATCTCTTTATTATGTAGTATTTTGACATTAGATTGAAATTTAATATTACTTGCTTAAATAAGATGAAACTAAAATGAAAGAGTTGAGAAAATAACACACCATATGAACAATGCAAGTAATATGTACCCTAGAAAACCCAATACAAGAAAAACCTAGCTAGAAGGTAAGGCCTATACCATGCTCTTTTCTTCTCAGTTGTGAAATGCAAATACAATGAAAGTGCACCAGTATGAAGTTGGGATGGACATTGTGGCCTACATGATTTTATACTTCATTTTTATACTTCAATATCCCATTCCCAAAGGCTTTACTCTACAGTGGAACAATACACAATTTAATAATAATGGAACCTATCACTTTCCTATTGGTCTAATACTTAACATGGATTGATAGTCATCTAGGGAAAGGTTTAGGATTTCAGCATGTCTCAACTCCTGATTAGGTTACAGTTTTAGACCCTCTATAATAGTATTGAAAGTCCACACGTGACTAGATCCACATATGTAATTAATGGAAGTTGATGAGGAATCCACTCAATATCATGGTGGTCAACATAATAGGTGAAATTGTTGGGGTCATAACTTCCTCATATGAACCTTGATTGAGGTGATTTGCATGACACTGGAAATTTATGCATGTCTAGAATAATGTTTAGAGGCTACAATATTTGTTCGCAAATTTTTGACCCAAAAAACAATTTTGTAAGGACTTAAACAATATCTAAAAGCTTCTATACCCTAAACCATAAAAGTGATACATGCCTCTAAAATGGATCCTACAAGCCAATAACTCCAATCCCCCAAAAAGAGTACCAAAACTAATGAAAAATTATATAATAATCCATTTCATATATTACCTCCTATCTAGATATGATTTTTGTCCCAAAAATATTTTACTAAAGGAGTCAATAAAATGTGTCCTCTACCTTCTCATGGAGTACCATCTAACATTTCCCCGAAGTTTCCTTTTCAGCCAAAACTAATAGAGTCCAGGTTGGCCCTCTATGGTTGTTCTAAAATTCTTCTATAAAATTGTATATTCTACTAATGTTTCCTTATACTGTGGTTCTAATTCCTCTATAGTAGGTAAGGTTTTCTCAGTAGTTCCCTCGTCCAACATAGAAAGTTCATAGAGTTTAAAAATTTCCAAATTCACTAATAAGCAAATGTGCATTTATGGAGGTAAACTACATCTATAGAATTATCACCTACCTTCTCCAACACTTGAAAAGGAACATAATTCCAAAACTTGATCTTCTTACCAAGACCATGTAGTCTTTATTTTTTCAAATGCAACCATACTCTATCTCCCACCTTGAATGTATTTCCAATTATGAGTTGATCATACCAGTACTTTCAAATGGATTTGCTTGATCTTATCAATGAATTCAAGGCAAGAAACAAGTATAAATATTGGTTCATGACGAGAAAGGGGGTTGTTTTTGCACCTATATGACATTTGGTGAAGTGTGGAAGGAAACAACTGACTAAGACACTAACTGAAATAGAGCATTTACTTTGCAATGTAAAATTACCTATGTAATTGATTTCAGAATAAATAGAAGCCTTAATTATCGGCATCTTGTTTCTTTCTTGAGTTAAGTATTTGTCATTTTGTTGTGTTATTTGAATCATGGGTCGTTCTAGTGTCAACCAAGCTCACATCAGGTGGTACCGGAGTGGGATTATCTTGTGTTTAATGTCTAGCTACAATTGGACGTAAAGGAAACTATAGATGCAATTGGGTAGAGTTGTTGAGGAGGTGGTGAACCCATGCAGTTGTGAATAGGGTGGTAATGAGTAAGTCGAATGAGTGAACAACAATGTTGCAAAGGGTTGTTAATTTTTTTGGTAGAGGATAGAGACCACGCGAAGGCGTAGGCGTAACCATTGACCATGAGATGTTCAAAGAATGCATTCCGACCATGAGAAGCGTTAAAAGAGAATTAGTTGCAGCGAAAGAAGCATAGAAAAGAGGATTTGGTGTTGAAACCCTTAACCATAGTGATGAAGAGGTCGAGGATGAAGAAAATGCTCCTAAGGATGAAGAGGAAGAAGACCCAAGAGATAAATTGTTGAAAAGTGTTGTCTGAGATGGAGGGTAGGTATAAGATGGAAGTGTCCTCCTACTCAGGAATCTAAACCATAAATATTTGATTGAGGAGGTAAGAGAAATGGAAAAATATTTGATATGGTGCAGATAGAAGACCCCAAAAGGGTAAAATTTTCTTGTTTAAAGTTTAAAGTCATGCCTCATTGTGGTGGGACAATGTACAAGAAAACAAAGTGAATAAAGGGAAAGAAAAGGTGGAAACTTGGGACATAATGGTTTCCAAGTTGAAGGACAAGTTACTTCCCACCAACTATATCATATCCTTGTTGAAGAAGTTACTGAGTATGATACATAAGGAATTTATTGTTCAATAATTCATAGAATAATTCTATCAATTGTCTATTAGGTCGAACATACCAATGAAAGAGAAGAGGTGGTCGTGAGATACATAAATGTCCTGAAATATTCCATTGAGTATGAATTGAGCCTTGCAAGATTTAGGATAGTTAGGGATCCGTACCAGGTGGCCTTGAAAGCATAGGAGAAAAAATGTCCAAGGAGACTTCTACAGGAAGAGGGAAGCCAACAACTCAAACTAAAATGTTTCCTACCACTAGGGGACATACCATTGGGTTAAAGAAGGAAGAAAGTCACGAAGAAAGAAGAGATGAGGGCAGCACCAGAATATGCACCGAAAGAGTTGAGACACTTTTGGTTGAATAAGAGTAATACATGCATACCAATCCAAAATAGTCTACTATAAGGGTAAAGAACGAGGTCACAAGGTGTATGAATTCCTAGAGAAATTTCAAGTTGCAATTCGACAGGAGACCAAAAGTCAGGGAATCGACAACCAGAATGGTCTAACATCAGGAGAGAACATATGGGACACTGTGTCAGAAGGAGGAAGAAACTTGATGATTTTATAGACGTTATCGCAACCTAATTGAAAGGAAGAGAAGGAACCAACACAGAGTAATTCTATCTTTCGAACAAGAGTAAAAACTATGAGACAAATGTTGTATGACCATCATCGATGCCGAAAACACATAAAATTTATTTTCGATGGAATTCATCAATAATTTGGGTCTGAAGTGTCAACCACACCCAAATACTTGATGAGTGTCATGGTGACAGAAGGGACACCATGTCACGGTGACCAAGAAATGCCTAATCAATTTCAAAATTTGTGAGATTTATGATACTGTGTTGTGCGATGTGATTTGCATGGATGCTTTCCATATGAGTTGCTAGGACAACCATGGAAATAAGATTGGAATATGGTGTATGATGGTTACATAATTACTGTCATATATGAGAAGGATGTTAGAAAATTTAGACTAATTCCCTTGGTTTAAGACTAGAAGATCCAAGTAAATGAAAACAATTGTTAGGATAAAAGAGTGATGATGTGTTCAACTAAGCTATTCCTTAAGGTGGGAAGAAGAAACAATATTTCTTTGTGGCCATTCCCAAGTGTCTAAGTGTCAATAGATCGACAAAGAATATTCTGACTGAAGTCGGAATGGTACTATCAAAATTCAAGGGAATAATGATTGATGAGATACCAACGGGATTATCGCCGACCATGAGTATATCACTCCAAATAGACTTGATCCTAGGATCGGTGTTACCAAACAAGGAACCATACAAAATGACACCAACTGAGAATGTCTAGTTGAATAAAAAATTCCAGGAATTGTTGGATAGAGGGATGATTAGAGAGAGTTTGAACCCATGTGCAGTACCAACTATATTGGCATCAAAGAAAGGATGGGAGTGGAGTATTCGCATCGATTCAAGGGACATCAATAGGATCATTATCAAGTACATATTTCCATTGTTAAGGATGGAAGACTTGATCGATTTCTTGAGTGGAGTGATGTACTTCAACAATATCGACTTGAAGAGTTGATATCACTAGATCAAGATACGAGAATGTGATGAGTAGAAGATAGCCTTCAAGATGAAGGAAGCACTATATGAGTGATTGGTAATGCCATTTGGGATAACCCATGGACTGAGTACATTCATGAGGATGATGAAAGAATTTTTAAAACCATTTTTGGGGAAGTTCGTAATTATCTACCTCAATGACATTCTGATCTTTAGCAAGACCAAGGAAGAACACTTGGCTCATCTAAGACAAATACTGCAGAGGTTGGGCTAAGAAAAGATGTTGGTGAATTTGCAGAATTGTTCCTTCATGCAGAAGGAATTGGTGTATATGGGATTCATAATCTCCATCCAGGGACTCAAGATAGACCCCAAGAAGGTGAAGATAATCCTAGAGTGGCCTAAACCAATGAATTCCATGGAAGTAAGAAGTTTTCATGGACTTACTAGTTTTTACCGAAAATTCATTACATATTTTAGTCGAATATGTGCAATGTTAACGATGTGCATGAAAAGGGGTGAGTTCAACTAGAATAAAGGATCCTAATGAGAATTTGAGAAGTTGGAACATAAGGTGACAGAGAGATCAGTTTTATCTCTCTCATATTTTGACAAGGTATTTCAGTTTGACTACAACGCTACTGGATTGGCAATTAGAGCAATGTTGATCCAAGAGGGCCAACCAATTACTTTTTTTAGTGAAAAATTAGATGACACCAAGGAAAAACACCGGTCTATGACCAAGAATTCTATGTCATTGTATAAGCATTGAAGAAGTGGAGGAATTATCTTCTTTCAAACAAATTGTTTTTGTTCACCGACCATTAGGCTCTGAGGTAATTGAACATCCAAACGAAGTTGAAGCAACGACATATGAAAAGGGTCAAGTTTTTGTATAGTTATACCATTGTGTCGAAGTACAAGTCAATAAAGTTGAACAGAGTAGCCGACATGCTAATTCGATGAGTTGCATTATTGAGGGAAGTGACTATTCAGTCAACAGGGTTAGAGATGATGAAGGACGACTATGAAGTCGATGTATATTTTGTTGAGACATGGAAGGCATCAAAGGAGCCATGGAGTGTCGAAAGAACTACATACTTGGATAATTTCATCCAAGAAGGATACTTGTTCAAAGGACATCAATTATGCATTCCCAATGGATCAACCCGACAAAATTTGACAAGGTAGTTGCATAATGGAGGACTCTGCAGGACATTTTGGCATCGACAAGACCAAGGCGTTGGTCGAGAAAAAATATGATCGGCTAGGATTAGCGATAGATGTGAAGAAATGGTACAACATTGTTGGATATGTCAGTATTCCAAAGGGAGGAATTAGAATACGAGACTATATACACCACTGCCAATGTCGACCATTCCATGGGAAGATATCAACATGGATTTTGTGCATGAATCGCCAAAGAAATAACAAGGTAACGACTCCATTTTTTTGGTAGTCGACATATATTTGAATATGGAACACTTTATTGTACTGAGAGGAGTGAGGCACTCTACAACCCAGAATGGGGGAAATGTTGTCATGTAAGGTATTATAACATTACCAAAAATAAAAATTAATAAAAAATTCATGTCATCTCATAAAATAAAAAATGAAAACCAAATGAACATTTTATTTTCATTAAAAAAATGAAAAGTAATAAAAAAATTCATGCCATCTCATAAAATAAAAAGTTAAAAGCAAATCAAATTAATAATAATAATCCATGTCAGCCCATAAAATAAAAGCACCGAGAGGGATCAAATCTCCCCATGTGTAAATTTTTTCTCAATTTGTAAAAACTTAAGGTAAAAAATGAATTACACCTCTAGAAATTGGATCCCTCTCGGTGCTTGATAGATCTGTTTTAAGATGGATATATGTTGGTTCCTTGTAAGAATACGAGTGATGCCACATGTGTCATAGTATTGCTTTTCAAAGAATTTGTAAGATTGCATGGGTTGTTGAAGAGAATAACTTTGGACAGAGATACCAAGTTTATGGGTTATTTTTGGAGAACCCTGTAGAAGAAGTTGAATATTATATTGTTGTTCAATTCTACATACCATCCCTAAACCAATGGGTAGGCTAAAGTCGAGAATACGAGTTTGGGAAACTTGCTAAGATGTTTGGATGTTGACCAATCAAAGTAGTGGGAGAATGTGTTAGGGAAGTAAGAGTTCACGTACAACAACTCTGTGAACATGCCCTACTGGAATGAGTCCATTTCAGATTGAGTATGGGAAAAATCTGCATGGATTCACCGACTTAATAAAACTTCTAACAGGGACACCAAAGAGTGCAAATGCAGAGTGAGTTGTCAACCATATGAAAGAAGTGCATGCCAAGGTAAAGTGACAATTGGAGAAGAGCAACACCACTTACAAGCTTAAGTCCAACCAAAAGAGACAAATACAATATTTTGCAGATGGTGACTTAGTGTACGTAATCCTAAGAAAAAAAAGGCTCCTAGGGGAACGTATAACAAGTTGAAACTGAAGAAAATTGGTATATACAAAATCTTACAAAAAAATTCAAACAATGCTTATGTGTTGGAATTACCAAAAGGAATGGATATCTTGCCGACTTCTAATGTTGGTGACTTATACAGGTATGAAGAAGGGTCTAAAAGTGGAGGAGAAATTACTGAATCCATTTAGAGGATGTTCGATGACCTCAAGAAAAGTGAAGGATGGGTAGTTGAATCCCAGAGGCGGTCAACGAGGATTATTTATGGAAATATTGACTAGTCGCGGTCGATGATAGAGGATTAGTCAAAGGATGGGGTAAGTCGTATATCGACGAAGAATCAATCGATGGAGATTAAGTAAGTCAGAACCTCAGCCGACAATGGCAGGTAGTGGTCGATGAGATGACCAGAGTAGAAGAACGTGGATCCAAGGAAGTAGTTGGAGTAGTTATTACACATTTATAGAATTTGTTGAAGAATGTCAGATGGAAAGATCAGTTGAGAGAAGGAGGGTGAGGATTTAATGCAGATGAGTTGTGTCAAGAAGTGTCGAGAAACCTCTAGAAGAAGGATTGATCGGGAATTTGACGCAGGGGACAAGTATAAATACCAATTCATGATGAGAGATGGGGGTTTTGTTGCACCTTTGTGAAATTTGGTTAATATTCGACTAAGACACTAGCTGAAATAGAGCATTGACTATGCACACCTATGCATTGTAAAATTATCTATGTAATTGATTTCATTATTAATAGAAGCCATAATTGTTGGCATCATGTTTGTGTCCTGAGTTGAGTATTTGTGCTTTTGTTGTGTGCTTTTAATCACAGGATAGTACATTGCCGACCAAACTCGCATCACTGAGAGTCACCAAACACCTGGAGAGAATTGATACCATTAATCATCACACATTGGAGTAGACATCACAAATCCACTAGTTCATCTTTTGTATTTGATTCTACTTCACATCCCATCCAAAATTTGAAGAAGTGCTCTGCATTGATTCTAAGAATCATACCACACCCATAGGAACCAAATTGTGTTGCACCATCAAAAAATCCTACAGCAGAACAAAAAGTAAAAGAAAGAGCAAAGAATTGTCTAGACTTCTTAAAAATTTCCTCAAAATTATACTCCCGATACATTCTCAAAGCATTCATGTTACAAATCTAAACATTGGGATCATTGTCTTCAAACTAACTCTTATTCCTCATATTCCATAAATCCCAAGACACAAAGATAGGTAGGTTCTTATTATTTGAAACCACCTGTCTCCACCTACTAAAGTTTCAGCTTCTATACCGAGAGTGCCCCATCTCTAAACAATATCCAAGTAGTCACATAGTTCGTGGGCCATACCCTTTTGTTAGAATGCAAGAAACAAAAAGGTGATTAGTTGCTTAAATTATCATATCAAATGACATATACCCAATTTTAATCCTTCAAAATTTGTTTAATTCTCATTTTTATATGTTGAAATTACATCTTATTCTCTAAAACACCATTTAGTATATTGAAAATACAACTTATGAACATAGCCACCGTTGCAATTTAATAAAACTTTAATTAAGGTAAATTTTTTCATTAAGTAGATAATTACTACAATCTTCTGCCATGCGTGTTTATTTTCATCACAATGTTGATTTTATTAGAGGAATATTATTGTATAGTCAGAGGAAATACCTCATCATTGTGTTATTTGAATCACATATCTATGTTATTTATTCTATCTAAAGAAAACCTGGTTGCAAGTAGTAAATTTTTTGTTTAAAAAAAATTGAAAAAAAAATTAGAAACACCTTTAAAAACATAAATTGTAGTTTGTGAATCTTTTTAGATATTCATTTGTGCATAAAAGTTGTTGAGCATTATCTTTTAACTTTGAAATAGATGTTTGAAAAACAAAAACAGTAAAAACATTGTCAACTTGGAAAATTTTCAAAGACAAACATGAAATTTCATTGCACTGATAGGAGCGAGATACTTTATAGCCCAGTATGAGATGTTGTAATGAGATGCTTTACACTCGAGTATGAGATGTTGTAACCCAGTATGAGATGTTGTAACGAGATGCTTTACACCCTAGTATGAAATGTTGTAACTTAACGTAATGTTATCAAAAATAAAATAAAAAATAAAGTAATTAAAAAATTCACTAAAAGTGTTTCAAAAAATTTAGGAAGTTTATAAAACTAAAAAAATAATTCTAATTTATAAAGCAATAAAGAGATCAAATATTTGAGTTTAAGATATTAAAAAAAATCACATTAATAAATTGGATCCCTCTCAGTAAATCGAGACTTAAAATAAATATATGCTAATGTTATGCCACATTCTTCTCATAAATATTATTCTTAGTGGTTTAGGCTTTGACCATAAATCACATACACATGTGAACCAAAGTATAATGAATTACTCAATCTCCAAGTTAGAAATCGTGCTTCCCAACTATAATAATTTGTGGGGTTCTAAGCAGGGTATTTTTTAAGGATTCTAGGGTTATACTTAAGTATAGTATTCTAGGCGATTGTTTTGGATTGAAAAAAACATGTTTATAGATGTGTAGGAGAATATTAAATATGAAACATAAAATTAACACTGAAATGTGTAAATTTTGGTGAATATTATGATAAAAAAACCTATTTAATGTAAATATAGGTGATGTTAGACATTAGAAATGACCAAATGGCAATTTGTTTTTTGAAAAAAAACCCAAAAAATAGTCGATTGGCGAAATTTTGCCTCTAAAAATAACTCTGGTTTTAAGAACAAGATATTTAGAATTCACTTTTCATATTTATATGTTTGTGATCTAAAGTACACAAAAATGGAAGAAACAACAATTAATTTAAAAATCATTTTGGGTGCCATAGAGCATGACTTTTGTGCAGAGATATCACAAACGTTCACAATCTTGTTGTAGAAAATTGTTTGTTGAGTATGTGGAGGAGATTGTTTACCACTGCCATCGAGGCCAGCTTTCACATGACCAACATTCAGTTTTTTAGACAAATTGTGACACACTGGATTAAATTATGAAATAAATAATTAAGATGGAAACCATGCCCTGACTATGGATAGGAGGTTGTAACCTAAAAATTGATGTGTGGGCAACAGGAAATTTTTCTTGACCCGGGTTGTTCTCGAAGGAATTTCATTGTTTCAGTGTTACAGGCAGGAAAATATGTTTTGTCACGGTCTAATTTGAATCATTGTTGATGTAAAGATCGATCCACCACGTCGATGCATAGTGAGACTTTTTCGCGAGGTCACATGTAAACTCATACTTATATATGGAAATTTCCTATTTACAATTGTGAAAGGGAATCAACAAAAAAATCTAAAATGTGATTGAAACAGAATTTGCAAAAAGACAGAATGAAACTAACAAAAAGATAGAAATTGCATCCAAATTTCTTCCTTAACTTTTGAGAAGTTTCCATGTATGAGCCTTACTACTAGCATTTGCACCTAGAGGTGCAAAGGGATGTCGAGAGCATAAAAATATTGAGTCTTTCCGCAATTGAACCATTCTAACTTACCTTGGGAGACTGGAAATTACATTTTAATAATACCTATATGTGTACTACTAACTCAATTTACAACTGAGTTTTTACCTCAAGACAACCATGACTAAATACATTAATGATAAATTTCCTTAATGACACTTTTTTGTTTGGATTTATTGACATTTGGAATAAATTTTAACTTGTTTTCCAACATGCCTTTCTTGATTGCGATTTATGCTTTCCGATATCGAGAAGCGGAAATCCATTTTTTGGAGGTTCGTTGAAGTTTGTTTTATGTTTTGCGATTTCCAATGTTCAAATTGGGAAGTCCTATAATTTTCAATAAGGAAATATTCCTTTCTCATAGTCTGATTTTCGATATCTGGGTTCGAAGATTCACAATTTTCGATTTTGGATCGCGAAAGTCGGCAATATTATTTTTTGGATTACGGAAATCAGAAAAGTCACAAGTTTGTTGGTCGAATATTTACTTGGCGATTTGTGGAAATCGGAAAAATTCAGTTTTGTTAAATTCGTTTGGTGTTTCCCCTATTTTCGATTTCCAAATTTTTGCTTATCGGATATAGGCAATATTGATTTCGATTTATGATTTATCTACTTTCCCGATTTCTGAGTATCAGAAACCAGAAGTTTTACTTTAGATAAAATTGAATGTTTCTTTCCTGATTTCCTATTTTCGATACTTCAGATCGCGAAAACCGGAATTGTCATTTCTAGTTAATAATTTTGTCTGCTTTCCCGATTCCCGATTTTTGATATTATGGATCTCGGAAACTGAAAAAACCACATCTTTTTCGACAGAATTTTTGTTTCCTTGTCTCCAATTCCCAATTTCACAAATTGAAAATCCAAAACCATGAAAATTAAATCTTGCCAAATCTTATAGTGTATCCCTACGCCTTGATCTCGTCTATCTATCCATACGAAATCTACGGTCCAGATTATTTTGGCCATTTGAGTTGGGTTTTCAAAGTTTCGAACTTACGATTAATTTTTACCATTGTTACTCATGCTATTCACTATGCTTAGGGTTTTATTACTGTGCATTTCCTCTATGTCCCAGCACCCAGACTCGCGACTTTCTGAGCATTTCCACCTATACGTTTTCACCCCCTGACTATTTTTTCTGGTAAATTTGAACTCACATCATTTTTAGACACGGTTGGTAAAATTCAATTAGAGAAGGCATCTGCCACGACTAGGAATAGCATATCTAAAATGGCTCTTCAAGAGTAGAAAAACAAAGATCCCAATGTCGGTGTTTTCACTGAAACCAATGGGAATGTGTCTAATACCTCATATCTAGACTGGTGCAGAATTTATGTTAATTTTTACAATGATTACTTTTCCTTTGTTGCTCATGATCAACCTTCCTACCTCCAAATACATAATTCTCAGCTCCATTGTGTTGTTTCCAAACCTCCATTTATTCCTTACACGAACCTTGTTAAGTGGGCATTGGATCACATCGACCCTAGGAAATGAATGTTTCATGATATCGACACTGCCCCTATTGCTTTCATTCAACTAGATGTGTTTGTTAGGGCTTACGCTTTGGAAACCCCCAAGAAGCTTCTCTCGTCGAAATTTTTCGATGAAACCCTTTCCAAATTCAATTACAAAGAAGTGGTGAAATCTTGGTTGGAAGACCCAACACTAGTCATCCCCGATTCACTTCCGGCATATCCAGTTTCTTGGTTTAGAGAACCCTTCTTTTTGTTGGCCTCCATGTTTTGCAGGTTATATGGCTCATCGAACTATTCTTCATTCAAAGCACAATGGGTCCCTATGGAAAACCATATCTTGCTTACAGTTGATTCCTTCATCTCGGTGCAAATTCTGTCCTGCAATTTGTGGGCCGAAATTTAAAAATATTAGAAAACCCTGACCAACCGGAAACCATCTTTCTACATGTCAGGGTTCATAATGGATGCATTATGTGTGTTGTCTTCTTTCCCAGCCCTAAATTGGAATTAAAGTGACAAATATCCACCCATTCATATATATTGCGCTGCTATGTGGGACGACAATTTCATTCCTCGATTTTATGAGCTCTGTGACATATTTCTCAAGTCAATGTACTTCAAAATTTTCAAAGTTGATGCTCCTGCATTCTCTCAGAAAGCTAGGGAACTCATTTCAGTGTATGGCGAACATTATGTAGGAGAATATTTCTCTTACATAAGGATTTGGGGCAGCAATATAGTCCACTTTCTTCCCATAATAGTTCCGGACCGAATGGTGCTTCAATAATTCTCCTATCAGACTGTCATTGATGGGGTTTTCCCCAAGTTGACCAAACATAAGAAAAAGACTCAGCCCAAATTACCTATGAATCTTGGCAACCTTACACTACAGAATCCTAGTCATGCATCCTTAATGGGAAAGGATTTGGGGCAGCAATATAGTCCACTTTCTTCCCATAATAGTTCCGGACCGAATGGTGCTTCAATAATTCTCCTATCAGACTGTCATTGATGGGGTTTTCCCCAAGTTGACCAAACATAAGAAAAAGACTTGGCCCAAATTACCTATGAATCTTGGCAACCTTACGCTACAGAATCCTAGTCATGCATCCTTAATGGGAAAGGAGATTTATATTATGAACTTGGGGGAGGCATCTAAAAGAATGCATGACCTAGTAGCATATTTGGCTAATCTCTTTGCTCATGAGCATGTCAAATTTCAATATGTTCATGAAAATGATCCTGATGATTTCATGATCCGAGGAGCTACCAATTTTCTAGAGGAAATGGGTAAAATCATTGATCCCGACATCAAGTCCCATCTATACCAGTATTAAAAGGATCTTAAGATAAGAAGTCTCCGAGAAAGACAAGATAAACTCAAAACAAAATAAGATCTTGAAAAGGAGAAGACAGAAGAAGAAGCGAGAGAACATGCAGCAAGCTTAGTTGTTGTTGTTGTTGCTCAACCCAAGGAAAAGGTTGAAAGGTGTCCTTGAAGGCCCATGCATCCCCTCTCTTACCACAATGGAAGATACACTGCAAAAAGGGGCAGAACTCAAAAGAAATCTTAAAAAAAAATGGGGTCCCAACTGCAAACTCAAGCAGAGATAACTGAAGTACAGCTTAAAAGCCAGAATATTGAAGCATGTTCTAAACAGACTCAACTGCCACAAACACCCACAAAAGAAAATCCCATTCCTTGGATCCCAATTGGTAAGAAAGAGAATACAATTGTGCAAGGTAATCTATTTATCTTCAGCTAAGATTGAGATTCATGATATGGACGTGGAAGAAGATCCCGAGGCTACTATGACTACCCTTCTGTCATCCATCCCCAATATCCAAATCTTTCCCAGTATGGTAGGTTCATCATCTTCCTAACATTATTTTTTCGAGGTAAATTTCTCATAAATAATGGGAGCTACTACTAGAATTCCCACCATTTTAGTTAACTCACATATTCATACTTCTCCTCCTTCCCTTTCACCACCTCATCCTATCACTACATCCCCAATTCCCCAGTTTTTTCAAGAGGACATTCCTTTTGCCTCTATGACTCTTCCTCAAAAGGAATATTTGCCTATATCTTATTCTTTTACTCCTATGAATATTCCCCCCCTCAACATAGAAATTCATTTAAACCAAACCCAAACTAATCCTCTGGTTACCATCCACAACCAGACCATTTCATCATCAGAAGGGATGGAAGATTTTGGAGAAGATGCAGGTATCCATGGGAAAACATTATTGGAGTAAAAAGGATAAATCTGTGGTTAAAAGGGGATTCAAGAGATCTAGATAAGGGTCATCCAAACATGTTCCTACCCTTGGTCAAGTCATTTCGAACGCAGACACAAGTGATATCCGGCAAGGGGCAGTGGAAACAGCAGCTGCCATGGGATTTTTTGCTAGAGCTAATTTTGTCTCAGTTTAACAATTAAGTTTGGCTCTTGGTGAAAAAGAGAAGGAATTGAAGAAGGCCAAATAGGACTTAGTGGAAGCATAACAGAGGAATGAACAAGAAATTGGCCAGTTGAAACGAGAACACAAAGACAGAGTACAACAATGGAAAAAAAAGATGAACAACTCAAGCACCAACTTGGGAATGCAAATGTTGTGAATCAGCAACAAGCAAAGCAAATTGTTCTCATCAATCGACAGCCAAAATATGTCCATCTAGCCTCTAAAGCCTCGTCTTTTCTGGATATAACACCTGAGGATTTCAAACAGGTAATCTATAAAGTACACCAAGAATTTTGACAGGTTGTGATAGATTTGTATACTTGTTTTGATGATATGCAAGGGTTGTACGACAAGTTTAGCAAGCATTCTGAAACCCTTAAGGATCAGCATGTTCAAATGAGAAAACAATCCACTGCTTTAGAGAAAGTAACAGGTTGGAAAAAGCATATTAAGGAAAGACCTCATGGCTTGCCAATCTTAGACAAGTTACAAGTCAAAACAACTAAAGTTTCCATTGAGACATGGGAGGGTATATTTGAATTAGTTGAATCTCTAATCAATGCATGGCAGAAGGTTTGTGAACAGAGGTGTTCAAATTCAAAGAATTTGCTAACCTATTTGAGTTTACCTATTCTGGATCCTATCAGTGAGGAACCTTCCCCTAAACTTCATTTGGAACAAGTGGAAAAGAAGTTTGATGATACCAAAGAGCTGATCCAACAAATCAGTCAACTCACGGTGCAAGAAATCGAGAAATGGATTGAAACTCCCCATGCTTTGATAGCTCGGATACAGTTGTTCATCAAAGAATGGAAGAACACCACAAAGGAGGAGATTTCCTCCCAAATTTACAAGACCAAAATTCAATTGAGGAATGCTCATTTTCAGGAAGTAGATGACATTGTGGACCTATTTTCCAAGTGGCGTTCTTCCCTTGGCAAAACCTAGAAACTATTTGATTGTGTAATTCCACGTTTTGGGAATATTTTCTCTTCTTGTAAGTTTGTAATATTATTTAAAGAGGGATAGACATTGTGTTATTTGGACTTCCTTGTACTTCAGAATTCTACCCATGTAGTTGTGCTGGGCAAAGAAATTTCTATCATGAATTTGGGAGAGGCACCCAAGGGGATTCATGACCCAAAATCTTATCTTGCCAACCTCTTTGCACAAATTGCAAAGAACAATGTTTCTTGGACTTATTGTGTATCTTTAACACTTTGGACATTGTTCTTTGGATTTTTTTTGTTAAGGTCATCTAATGTAAGTTGAAAGAAGTAATCTTGATATGCATGTTTGTACATTAATTGGTTGTTTTCTTTCATATGTCATATCCTGCAATAGTTCTATCCTGGAATCATTACTCATCGTGTTTAAGTGTCCTTACACAGTTAGTTAGGAGTCAGTTATTTTTCAATCTTTTTCAATTTATCCTCAAAGTAATTTCTGATTTCCGGAGTCTGACGTCGTAAAGCGGAAGATAGAATTGCAGAGAAGGCTAAAGTAAAAAGTTAAGTTTTTCGATTCCAAAATTATGCACTGAAGGGAGGAAATGTGGAAAGAAAAAATTGGGATTACATAAAGTTTTATTACGAACTTGTAACTTCTAATTTCTTTGTTCCACACTGCAGAAAGTGGAAATCAAGAATCATGAATATGTATGTTTAATTCGTAAATGTGTTTGCAATAATTTTTTCATTCTTAATTGTAATCATTTTTTCTTCTTCATTATATTACACTGTTTATAGATTAATTTTTAAATATATAATTTAATATTTAAACAAATTATGTATTGCAGATTTTCATATTTTTTATGAAAATCTTGTTTAAAATTTTCAATAATTTCATTTTCTCTCTGGTTATTTTTCTTCTTCCTGCAAATCGTACCAATTTAGTGTTTAAGTGTCCTTAAACATTTAGTTAGAAATTAGTTATTTCTCAATATTTTTCCGTTTATCCTCAAAGTAACTTCGGAAATCAGAAGTCAGAATTGGAGAAAAGGCTAAAGTCGAAAGTTAAGTTTTCCAATTCGCAACTTTCGCACTGAAGGGAGGGAATGCGAAAGTCGCACTGCGAAAAGCAGAAGTCGGGAATCCTGAATAAGTATGTTTAATTCATAAATTTGTTTGCAATAACTTTTTCATCATTAATTGTAATCATTTTTTTCTTCTTCATTATGTTACACAGTTGATAGATTATTTTTTAAATATATTATTTAATATTTAAACATATTCTGTATTGCAGATTTTCATATTTTTATTAAAATATTGTTTTAAAATTGCAATAATTGCATTTTCTCTTTGGTTATTTTTTTTCTTCCTGCAAATCGTATCAATTTTGAGGCTTATTTATAAACTAAAAATATTTATTATATATTATGTGTTTTCAATTTGTTTATATATATTGGAAACTATATGACTTTATTTTATTTAGAGAAATGAGTTAAAAATTCATTTAAAATTTAATCATTTTAAAGAATAATAATCTTTAATTTATAAAGTAAATTTTCTAAGAAACAATTTTTTGTAATTGTATTGGATTTATATTTTTCTTTAGTATCGTATATGAAGTTCATAGATTGAATAATAACAATTATTTCTATTAATAAATATGATGTTTAACCCCGGATGCGGATGATAAGAGTCAAGTTGGAAAGGATGGAATGGACAAGACTATTGTGGAAGAGTGATGTTGTACTTGTCATCCCATCACATTGCCACCTATCATGCACTCATTATGCATTAATGACGCAGGTATTGCTCTCGAGGGTGGCCAAGTTGGTCATCAATTCGGTTTTAATGTTGGGATCACAATTGATTCAGTAGTCACGTCCATGATGGACAATGACGACTAATCCTCTTTGTCCCCTTCCATTTCCTCTGAGACTACATTAATTAGTCCCTCTCGACAAAGCTCTATCAACATGTATTGAATTCAATGGAGGACATCGTTGCTACTCAGCTAAGGAAACATTTGACCCGACGGTCATTTCTTTTGTTGGTTACAGTGCAATTTCGCTTGGTCAGGGATTGGAAGTGGCAAATCAATATTTTCTCCCCATTAATGGTTGTTGTGCCTCCTATTAGTTTTAGCGTGGTCATGAAGCTTTCTCCCTCATTCCATTGGGCTATTTATTGGATAAGTGCTCGGGTATGGATTTTTTTATTATCCTTCTATTCTGGTTCGGGTTGTTCCACTATGCTCTGATCTAGGGGCACTCTTGTTCTTCCCAGATTTTGTTGCAAAAAATCGTCGTGCCTACCTTTTCTAGGTTTTGTTCTGCATCTGAAGAATCATAGTATCCAAGCAGTGTGGCGCGTCTCGGCATGCTGGGAGTGTCTGCAGTCGTGCCCAATGAGGGGCACACCTAATAAAGGTAGATGGTTATGCCAATGAGATTTATCTGGAGGTTCGCTCCATAATAGACAACTGGGAAACCAGTATGGTAAATGACAATCTTTCTCGTGATACTGATGGTGGCAACCCCAACCACTATTGGATCATTAAAAACATGATGGGCTCTCTAATGGAGGAAATGTTAGCCACATGGAACCATACTTGGAGTTCAATTTCATAGGATAAGACCAAAGTTGTGGAATTAGATTCGGTCATCACCCACAGAGATGTCATGGCCATCTGGAAAAGATTAGCCATGGGAATTGACTCTTTGGGTGATGGGGGTAGAGGTAGTGTCTCTATGGCTCCATCTGGTTCAATGAATATCGTCTCGCCTCCTACCATGCCTCCTGCATCTACAATGCCTCTTAAGATTTCGAACACCATTACGCAACTTTCCAAATGAGTTTGTGAATTTGATGTTTCTGTGGAAAAAACGTCTCCTGTCCCAGTGAATCCAAGTGTACCGTTATCATTCGAGGAACTCTTTGGGTCCTATCCTATCATTGAGGAAACACAGGACATGCAGGACTCAGCTGTCACTACCAGCGATGCTAACCCTTGAGCTTGTTTATGTTTTGTTTTTCTATATATAGCATCCTTTTGTTTACTTTTAAGTTTATGTTGGTTTTTAGTTTTCAAGGTCTCTTAATAAACATTCTTGCATAGTAATTTTGTACGTAGCCCCCCATATATCACATGGGTTATTGTGGCTCTTTTGAATATCCTTGTAATTTTGTTTAAACTTTACCTAGGCAGCAGGATCCATTTGTTATATGGTTTTTAAGCTCTTTACACTACTACTGTAGAATTTTGTGCTTTTGACCGTATTGGGGTGGTTGTTACACCACCTCTTTCACTTGACCAGAATTCTCCATATCGTGTACTTTTTTGTATAGTTGATTAATACAAATGCATAATTACAAAAATATATCTAAATATATTATTTATGTTAATAAACTTAAGTTTTAAAGATCCAATATACATAAATAACTTGATTTGGGTATATGAAATTTATTTAAAGATCCAATAACAATTATTTATGTTAATAAATATGAAGTTTAAAGATGATCTGACATCAACATGACTGAATGCATTTATTGTTAATTTATTTTAAAATATTGTTTAATACGAATTTTCTGAAAGCCAAAATCGGGAAAAAAGAGAAAACAAAAGATCTTACAGAAATCCCAGCAGAAAAGGAAATTAAAGCTATTTCTAATATAACCCTATGAGACAAAGACAAAAATACATAAAGTTTTATTACGAACTTGTAGCTTCTGATTTCTGTGTTCCACGGTGTTGTTGCCTAGAACAGAACCCCATTTTGAATCATCAAAATATGGACCCCCATTGAATAGCTTGATGGTCCTTCATCACTTAGGGTAATTATCAAGTTGCAAGTTCTTGTTGTTTTTGTTTGTTTTGGATAAATTTCTTCAATAACTTTGTTTTTTTTCACGTTTCGGAACCTTGGTTATATATTTTCAAACCTTTTTATGGAGTTTTTGATTCCCCGATTTCTGTTTTCGGAAGGGAAAATCCATTTTTTGGAGGTATGTTGAAGTCTGCTTTTCGATTTCCTATTTCTGACATTTTGGATTCCAGAAATGCTATGTTTTCCAATAAGGAACACCTTATGTTCCAATTTTCGATTCCCCGATCTCTGATTTCTGAAATTTCGGATCTCGAAATTTTTTTCTTTTCAAATAAAGAAATGTCGAAGTTCCTATTTCCGATTTTCGACCTTCGGGTATCCGAAACCGGAAAACTTTAGTTTTGTTAAAGTCGTTTGGTGTTTTGGGATTTATTCTGTCTATTCGTATTATTTTCGCATAAATTCTTGCTCTACTAAGTCCATCGTTATTTTAAACTCGCTCTGCATTCTTTTTTATTGGTCTACCTCTAAATTTGGTGGAGATTTTGGCCTCTAAATTGGTACGATTTGTGGAGACTGATGTTAGCCTGCATATTTGTATGTTAAGAAATGAAACCCCTTTTACCTATGTCTTTTTCAATCATGCAAACTTGGTTTCATGTTGTATATTGACCTGGTCAAATGGGCAGTTGACAATTCAAGCCTAAATAACGGTTTTTCATTGACCAATACTGGAGAAGGACAATGGAAGACATATTAGGAAAGATTTGTAGTTTTGGAAAGATTGTAATGTTTTGCAATTGAATAAAATAACACTATTACTCATGTTATGTTCTATGGTTATTTATTAAATTTCTTTCATCAATTTTGAGTTATTCCTCTATATTTGTGGTATGCTAATCATAGGTTGTTGATGTATTAAATGTGTTGATTTATAAACTGATTTTGCATTGCAAGCTTGACATATGAAATGTACATTGAAAAAATGTACTTATTTAATTTACATACTCTTTTACTACAACTAATGAATGATTATGGATTCCTAATACTAATTTGTCAATTAGTATCACTTCATAGCATAGTTTTGTATTTATATAATAGTTTCGATAAAGCATTGCAGTTTTATTGTTGATTTTTTTTAAAGTTCATTTAAGGAAATAAGTGTTTATCTAAAAAATTTATACATTGATTAATTATTTCCTTATATATAATAATTGTCCTACCTAAAAACTTTCACAGTGAGTGTCTCAATTTCCTGAGACAGTTTAGTCTAGAACGCAATTATTTCGAAATTTCTTGGATGTTTCTTGAAACAAAAGGAGATCTTTTACGTCAACAAGTGACAAAATAGAAACAGTACATCTATAGAGCAAACAATGAGAAGCCTCAACCACAATTTGGTTTTAAAGACTTTGAAGCAAGTAAGGTTTCCTCTTGTTTCCTACGTTGGACAAATGGATTGTCTTGCATTCGAGAGTATCTGGAAAAAGAGAAAAGTGGAGTGAATGTAAGCACTTGTTTATCAGTGTTTCCAATATCTATTATAACATTTTGTAGGGTCATACCTTGGTCTTTATGAATTGTTAAACCCCATGCCATACGAAGTGGTATTTTCCTATGGGATCCCCTTGTTACAGGAGATATTGGAACATAAGTAGGATTAGAACCATCCCATAAGGGTCCTTTGTAATAGAGGAATTCGATGACAACAAAAGATGGTAATCTAGGAGGTTGTCCATTGGAGTTGTAGGCAATGTCAATTACTTTTCCAAGTGAGCCGTTAACAAGTCCTGCTTGAACCCATAAATTAGTAGTTAACATGACTTATTGACCAATAGCAAGAAGGACCTTTAATGGAAAATGTCCGTCATCAATGGATAGATGGGCATGTTTGTTCCTTTGTTCTGCAAACAATGTGCAATTGGCATATTAAGATGTTAAGTGATGTATCTCACTTAACATCTTTGGCATCTCAACGTCTTCTTCGCCTCTGTGAAGAAGACATATCCATAGGTAGACGAGCAACTTTGTAAAGAAGACATTGTTTCTTGTTGTTTTTATCTTTGTTTTGTGCATATACAACTCTTCTTCATGCATTGTCTTGTTCATTTTCAAGAGTTGGCATAATGCCTACAAGAAAACCGTAAAGTTGTTAAAGATTTAGAAGCTTTCATTGTTGGAAGTGACACATTTTCTATATGTATTAACTGCAAAGTATATCAATATAAAGCAGAAGATAAAAAGAAAATGTTAATTGATTGCATATTGGGAACTAAGAATGTACCTTGAAATAATATATATAGAAGAACAAAGTGTAGTATGAAAAAGGATATATGAAAAAAAAAAATTGTTCTGTACAGAAGAATGAAAACTTGTGCTAAGAAACAAGAGAAGAAAGTTATTTATTTAATAAATAAACACAATAGAAAATTAGTATTGTATTCAAAAGTTACCATATAGGTTGCATCAACAATTTAGGTAAAAAACGTTAAGTGATAGCTTCTAGATTGGAATTATGAGACTGCAAAATAGAAATGTTATAAAGGGAGTTTAAAAAAGGCCCTATTATGTTGAACTATGAAATAAGGACTTAAAATACACAATTGAAAGCATTCATTACAGACAATAAAGAATATGCTTCTGTATCATGTCGCAAAAACCTATATATTTATGTATCCATTTGAAATTTCCGATTATGTGTTTCAACTATGACAATTACAACTTTTAGGCGTGCAATTTCGCAGAAGGTCTCTATTCTAATTGAAAGAGTAAGAAGTAATTGTTTGTTGCGGATCCTCTGGACTATTTCAACAACTGATGTTGATTCAGTTGAGAGAAGACACGGGTATTTTGCATAGATGTCCATGAGTTGGTTTGCAGCATCATTAAAATCTATCACACCATGAAGGTATCCAGTGACATCTTCCAAGTCCACCTTTATTCTGTATCGGTAGTCACATTCAAGAAACTCCCCATCACATTTACCACAATGCCAAATGTCTCCAACTTTGTGGGAAATATTTTTCATGCATTGTATACCATCAACAAAAAGAGGGCATGCAAGGAAATGAAAGTCATCCATGTTAACATTTGTGATGGTTGCAACAAGAGAGTACCAAACAGGTTTTTCTGATAGTTTAAGAATTTGTAGCTCATTGATGGTAATGATTTTACGAGGAGAAGAATGAGAGGCATTGAATTTTCAGCTCAAAGATGGTGATGCTGAATGAAATCCATTGTCATGAAACCATTTTTGGAGAACTGAAATTTTTTCAATATTTCGGTTTATAAAAATAGTAGTGTTGGAGATAGTGCCAACAATTTTTCCATTAAAATCTGTAACATGGGTGCCTTTGATTGCTACAACTGAAGGAGTAGGTAAACTGTGAAGGCTGGAAAGCTTAGATCCTTGAATTTGGAAATTCTATCCCTAAAGTGTTATGTCAATACTATAGCCTGACATGTTAGGAAGTCCAATGGTCTGCCTAACAATTTCAACACCGTCTCATTTTCGTATCGTGGATGTAGGTGAAATTGAAATGACAAGTCCAACAAGGTCAACCATGGAATTTATCGGTATAGTTTGAGTCTCCTTAATAGTTTTAAAGTTAAATCAATATAAAGGTATTATGGGGTATTCATCTAAGCATGGTTGGATGGTTGAGGAGGAACCTAGGCAAATCTCATTATGGATTTTCAAATGGTTGAAAATTGGATTGGATCCTTTGACTGTGCAATTTGATACTATGTACACTATTCCTATTTGTATTTGGTCATATAAAGAGAATGCCAATTCATTGAATGCAGATATATGTATTTCATCATGTGAAGCATTAACAAGGTCAAATCCCAACACTTTTCCAAACCCTCGTTGGTTTCCATATTCATGTATGTTTGTCTTGGTTGTAGCTCGGCCTTTAATGTTCCAAACTTTGCTAGAAGAGGAGAGTGATGTGAATGGGATAGTCGATGCAACCAAGCCAAGGTTTTCATTTATTGAGCTAGGGTTGAATGGAACATAGTAACTAATTTTCGAGGGAGAAGGTATAGGTAAGTGGTGAGGTGCAGGATCTCCAATCATTATTGTATCCACTCTGACAACTTCGAGTGCAAGCAATGCAATAGTCATGTGAGAAGAAGTATGTTAGAGTTCAATGGGAGAGAAAAACATTGGATGCATGAACAATGTGAAATTGATTAAGTGAGAAAAAAAGAACGAGGAAATTAAATGTACGTTACATTATGTACAATGTTGCATGTACATTGGGTAACTTTGATTATAGTTCCTTCTTCTAGTTGTCCATTTTCTACAAGACCACTATATATAAATGGAAGCAATAGCTCATGCTTGTGAAGGTCGTACGAGATAGAAATTTGGAACTGAATAGATGATGAGTTGACTGAGTTCACTTGGTTTAATGAGGAGACCTGTACTAGCGGGAAAAGGTTGACAACACCATGTAGCAATAGTGAAATAGAATCTTCAGTTAGCATAATCTCCATAACGTGATGGTTATTTTTTCCTGCAGAATGAAACATGGCATGAACAAACAAAAAAATTCAATGTAACATATTCATGTGACCTAACTAAAATGCATATATTAAAAAAAACATTAAAGCTCGCATTTCTGTGTGAGGAAACCGGAAGTCAGAAAGCATGAAATGTTAGATGCGAACATGTAATTTCCGGTTTTCGCTTTCTTATTTATTCAAAGAGAAAAGTGGAAGTCGGAAAGAAATAAATAAAAAAATCCAAAATTCAACATTTTAGATTCTGAAAATCCTATGTTTTCCAATAAGGAACACCCTATGTTTCGATTTCCGACATTTCAGAATCCAGAAATCCTATGTTTTCCAATAAGGAACACCCTATGTTCTAATTTTTGATTCCCCGGTTTCTGATTTTCGACATTTCATATCTCAGAAGTTTTGTCATTGGAAATAAAGAAATGTCCAAGTTCCTTCCGACCTCCACGTATCAGAAACCGGAAAACCTAGCCTACATATTTGTATGTTAAGAAATGAAACCCCTTTTACCTTTGTCTTTTTCAATCATCCAGACTTGGTTTCATGCAGTATATCGACCTGGTGAATTGGGAAGTTGACGATGTAAGCCCTAAACAATGGTTTTTCACTGACCAGTACCGAAAAAGGACAATGAAAGACATATCAGGAAAGATTTGTAGTTTTTGAAAAATTGTAATGTTTTGCAATTAAATAAAATAACACTACTACTCATTTTATGTTCTATGGTTATTTATTAAATTTTTTTAATCAATTTTGAGTTATTCCTCTATATTTGTGGTATACTGATCATAGGTTGCTGATGTATTAAATGTGTTGATTTATATACTGATTTTGCATTACAAGTTTGACATATAAAATGTACATCGCAGTGGGGTAAGTGGAATGCGGAATCGCTACCCAAATTCTATTTACATAAAGAATTTTTATTATACTTTCTTATTACTATATTTATAATTTATTTAACTTGGTTTTTTAGTTGAATCAACTTCGTTTTGTTTTAAAAAAAAAAAATTTATTATGCAAAAAATAACATGATGGTTATTTTTTCCTGTGGAATGAAACAGGGCATGAACAAAAATAAATAAATTGCAATGTAACATATTCATGTGACCTAACTAAAATGCATTTATAAAAAAACATGAAAGCTCGCATTTTTGCGTGAGGAAACTGAAAGTCGAAAAGCACGAAATGTTAGATGCGAACATGTAAATTCCGATTTCTACTTTTCGCTTTTCGATTTATTCAAAGTGAAAAGCGGAAGTCGACTAGAAAGAAATAAAAAATATGGAATCCGACATTTTAGATTCCGAAAATCCTATGTTTTCCAATAAGGAACACCCTATGTTCCGATTTCAGATTACCCTATTTTTTATTTCTGACATTTTGGATTCCATAAATCCTATGTTTTCCAAGAAGGAGCACCTTATGTTTCGATTTCCGATTTCTGACATTTCGGATCTCAGAAGTTTTGCCATTTGAAATAAAGAAATGTCGAAGTTCATATTTCCGATTTCTGACCTCCGCGTATCAAAAACTGAAAAACCTAGCATGCATATTTGAATGTTAAGAAATGAAACCCCTTTTACCTATGTTTTTTTCAATCATCCAAACTTGGTTTCATACCGTATATCGACCTAGTCAAGTGGGAAATTGACGATGCAAGCCCTAAACAATGGTTTTTCACTGACCAGTACTAGAGAAGGACAATCAAAGACATATCATGAAAGCTTTGTAGTTTTGGAAAATTGTAATGTTTTGCAATTGAATAAAATAACACTATTACTCATGTTATGTTCTATGGTTATTTATTAAATCCGTTTAACCAATTTTGAATTATTCCTCTATATTTGTGGTATACCAATCATAGGTTGATGATGTATTAAATGTGTTGATTTATATACTGATTTTACATTACAAGTTTGACATATGAAATGTACATCACAGTGGGGAAAGTGGAATGTGGAATCGCTGCCCAAGTTCTATTTATAGAAAGAATTTTTCTTATACTTTCTTATTACTGTATTTATAATTTATTTAACTTGTTTTTTTAGTTGAATCAACTTTGTTTTGTTAAAAAAAAAGTAAATAAATTATTATGCAAAAAAAAGGAATAATAAAGTTTTATATTGTTGAACATTTAAATATGCCAAATTTTCCTAAATCTAAATTAAAAAACATATCCAAGTCCCACATTCTGTACTTGGTAAAGTGGAAAGTGGAAGAAGATTATTTTCCGAAGAAAAACACAAAAGTTTATATCTCCTCGTTCCGCAGTGTGAAAACCGTAAGTCAAAAAAATGAAAAAATAAAAAAAGGGACAAAAACTTCTCCGCCTTCCGCATTCCGGATAGTGGAAAGCGGAATGCAGAAGGCGGAAGCACCCACTGTTATAGTGTCCTTGCAGCGTTAGGTTGAGTTCCTTACCTAAAACAAGTGCATCATAAAAACTAATGCCTATCATTTTATTGACAAAGCATGAGTATTACACCATTATGAAGCCACATAACCAATACAAGTCACAGTCATTTTGCAACAGAGTAGGAGTCAGAGTTAATTAAAACGGAGCAAGGGTGTTTCACCGTCTCATAAGCAATATTTTGATTTAGCCAAAAAACTAATACCTATCATTTTTTTGACAAAGCAATGATGTTTCACCATCTCAGAAGTAGACTGACTGAATATTCAAAACAATTAAGAATACCTAAGGAATACATGCAAATTTAACAAGGTACGAAAACCTCTGTTGGAAACTCTCTAGTGTAAATAAAACTAAACAAAATGAATATAAGCAAAGCAAAGGAAAATAGTAAGAAATAGTGGTTACTTGAAGGCTTGTTTATATGTGCAAATCAAAGGTGGTGCAGCAGCAAATGCGATAAATCGAGTATTGTAAGAAGATCTTGGAGATCATCATAAGGTGAGCAAAAATGAAGATATAGGCCCATGTATGAATCAAAGGACAAACTATCTTGCATTAATGGGGCAATAATGCATTGATGAATCATTAATGTGGATGAAGGGACATGGGAAAAGTGTATTCAATTGACTGAAGCAGCAGTGAAATGAAACCATGACCAAATTGACCCCACAAACTGAGAGCCTAAAGGCAGGAAAGGCCTCCTGAAAATTAGTGGTTACCTGAAGGCCTGTTTGTATGTGCAAAGCAAAGGCAGTGCATCAACAAATGCGGTAAATCAAGTATTGTAAGAAGATCTTGGAGATCGTTATAAGGTGAGAAAAAATGGATATATACGCCCATGTCTGAATCAAATGACAAGCTTTATTGCATTAATGGAGCAACAATGCATTGATGAAGCATTAATGTGGATGAAGGGACATGGGAAAAGTGTATTCCATCGACTGAAGCAGCAGTGAAACGAAACCACGATGAAATTGACCCCACAAACTGGGAGCCTAAAGGCATAAAATCCATCGAGAAAATATTATCCTAAACCCATATAAATTGCTAGACTGGAACTTTCACAAAATCTTGGCAAGGGCTATGCCGAATTGAGAGAAATGAACTGCAATAAAGGACAACGAAACCCTGTAAAAAAATAATTGCCAGGATTGGTCATTTAGGACAACAGATAGAAGTGTAATGAAAACACACAAGCCACCCGTCGTAAAAACACGGTAAACACCAACTCGAAAGAAAGATGCGCAGCTGAAAATCAATCCATTCACGTGCAACACCAGTTGTAACACAGAGGACACCTGTGGTCTATGCGACAGAAGTTTCGGAATCGAGATTGCAGAATCAGGGACCCACTTGAAGTGCACTAAAAAAACAACAAAAATTGATCAGCATACATGCATGAAAAAAAAGGTAAGGACAATCAATCAATCATACGCTGCAACAGTTGTAACAGGCGGCCATTTGGTGAGCATGGGAATAATTTCCTTTGAGTGGACATGTTTGACGAGGAAACCGAGACACAACGCTTGTCCAGTCTCCATTCGCTAATACGACGTGACATGTGTTGAAATGTTAATGGCCAGGGAGACGAGGAATCTTTTGAGACCGTGTCTCCATTGTGAAAATTCCTACGGCGTGTGTGTGTATATATATATATATGTCAATTTTTTTAGTCTTTATTTCAATCGTAAAAGACCAATCATGTTTAGAAAAAAATCTTTTAAAAATTAAAATAATTATTAAAAAAAACTAAAACTTTAGTTACCACTTTATAGAATTTGAAATATTAAATATATTTACTTCAAACTAATGAAAAAAATGATCTCTAGCTACAACCAGGACTATTGAAAAATAGTTAAGTTTCTAAAAAAAAATCATCTTATGTAATATTATGATGTTGGACTCCATGAAATTCAACATGGTATTATAATACATGTGAATATAAACTCACTCATGGAAGGGAACATGATTTGTTTATCTTTGAAAACTTATTTTTCATAACAATAAGAGTTAGAAAAAATGATGAGATTTTTTTAAGCCAAATTGTTATCAAAGTATGATATCTATTATGTTTAATATATCTATTAGTGTGTTTAATATATTTATTGTATTTAATAAATAATGAAAGGAATTTTAAAAACAAAATTGAATGGAATTTTAAGAAAAAAAACTAATATAGAATTATGAAATTAGTTTTTAATTTAAAAAAAAACATATTACTAAAATTATAAATAAAAAATAAAAATATTTTTCCAAAATAAGGAAGAGGAAAGCCTAATAACAAAAAAATGGTTAGGCACTACAAAACAATGTTTATTGTTGCAAAAATTAATTACAGGAACTCTATTCAAAAGATGGGCGTGAAATTGTGAATGTTAGGGGTTGTATGACTCATATCGATGTGTAATATTTGTTTATATTAATAATTATAACTTTTTTTTAAATAATAATGAGCAGATAATAAAACATAACATGATTACAAATTTTACTAAAAGGAAGAGTTTTTAGTATGTCTCTAGTTTTTAAAATGGGGTATTTTTTTTGGTTAATCATTCATTCGAGTCAATTTATGGATTCAATTATGGGTTTTTCTTTATTGTAACAAGAAAATCCAAGTGATGAAGAGATTGCTACTCTTCCTATTGTAATTTATGATGATGATTAACTTTGCTATGTGTTGCAAGTTTTTTTTTGGATAAACAATCATGGCCTACACTATGTCTAGTTTTGTTTATGTATGCTAGATCTCATTTTTTCGGTATTTGGTTTGTGGCCATAACCCCCAACTTATTGGAGATCATGCTCAGTTCAAATTATATGTTGAACTTGGTTAGGTGAGAGGATTGACAAGTGTCTCAATTGGTCCATCTAGTGGGGGGTTTTTGTTTTTTACAAAGACATTTAGCTTCTTGTTGAGGCCATCCGGCTTTCTTCTCTTGTACTTATGCATTTTTTAATATAATTTTAAATTATAATTAAAAAAAAAGTTTCAAATAGCAATCACTCTAATATTTCTCAACTTCAAAACTTAAAGTTGTAGACATTTGTCTATATCAACCAAATCTAGCTTAAAACATTAAAATTTTGAAAAAGAAATGTTAATACCATCACATGCACCCAAAAAAACCGACAAACTTGAAATACATAATCTCAACAATATTATAGAAAGAGGTACATTTCATTGGATTTTTATCTCATTTCAATTACAATACATATATCATTGTGTGTTTGTTTTTCATAAACTTGAAATACATAGTCTCAACAATATTATAGAAGGAGGTACATTTCATTGGCTTTTTATCTCATTTCAATTGCAATACATATCATTATGTGTTTGTTTTTTTGAGAAATGTTGAATTTGAACAAATTACGTATACAATTATCTATAATTACATACTAAAAATTAACAACATAATAACATTGAAAAACTCATCATCAATACTCTATGCTTAATCATAATGTTTTAAAATAATAATTATCAAATTTCTTGATTACAAATATTAATATCCCACATGTTATATTGTATAATGGTGTGTACTCCAATTCAACATGAACAATTAAAAAAATTACAAAATATAATACACCTCTTATTAAAAAAAAATTGGTAAATAATTTTATAAAATTAATTCCACTAGCATAACTTATACTATATTTATAAATTAAAAGTATTATCTTCTACGCAAACATATATAGCATCCATACATATATACATGCTCCATTTGAGGTTACAACAGAATGAGGTATTATTCATTATCAGTAGGTAATCAAAAACTTCTCTTTCCTTTGGCGGCGATGGTGAACTAGGGTTTCAGAGGAGAACGCACCTGGGGTCCGTGGGGTTTGAGCTCACCTGAATCTGTGTTGGAGGCCTGAAGGTGCTGGAGGTCATGAAGGTGGTGGGGGGACCGGTCCCGAGACGCCCTATGGTCGAGGTTTTTTTATACTTTCTGCTCCGGTGACAGTGGGTTCATGTGACGAAGGGGGGCAGAACAGAAATCTTATAATGCTCTGGGGCCGTTGTTTTATGGGTCCATTCTGGAATCATGTGACTATTGTATTTGTGCTCGTGCTTGGACCGTCGGAAGTCGCACATAATCCTTGTGTGCTCGGTCGCTGTCGGAAGCAGGCTTTATGATCTTGTGCCGGTCTTTGGTAACTGAACCCACGTCTTGTTGTGAAGGTTTACGAAGTAATAGGGTTCTGCCGGGGGTTTCGCTGGCGTTTAGGCGAGGTCTGCTCACTCTACCTGAGACTGTGACCTTGTGGGGGGCTTTGGGGGTCGGGCTGGCGGCCTCCTTGGATGTGGGATCCCCATGCAATAGTACCGGTTTTTGTGGTTACCTGTGGCTCAAAGGTTTTCCCTGAAGGGTTTTATGGGATACAAGTGAGGGTGGTGGAACCGGTTGTAGCCGCCATGCGCGGGCTGGGTGCCTGAACTATCAACATTATCTGCTACTGTCGACAGCACTGGAAACCTTTCTGGGGCTGTGGGTGAGCTTTTCTGGTGTATCTTATTATCCGCCACCTGGTACCTTTGATGCGTATTTTTAAGGTACGGTTGGAGGTGGTCATTGCAGTAGGGAACCTTTGGACTTAGCTGGTATTGTGGCCGGTATCATGGGACGGAGATCTTTGTGGGGGTGATGATTGCATGTGATGTTTCGAGGCAGGGTTATCTGGGCACTGTGGGGTTTGCCGGGTGTCAGGCATTGTGTGGGGGACTGCTAGCCTGCATGGAGATTGGACGGAGTGTGGTGGGCGCTTTTGGATCTGTGCTCCTCATGGACTGGTGAGTGGATATGCTCCTTACGATTGTAGGTGCTATCAATCTGGAGGCTCTCAGCTCTGAGGTCAGGAAGACTTGACACCAGGTAGCCCTATTCATTTTTATTGTGGTTTCCCTTTTTGTCTTGTATATTCTCGGTCTTCTCTGTTTTTTGTTGTTTATCTGTTTACTATTGGAGAATGTGGTGGGGTTTGGGATTGAAGTATACCTCTCTGTGGTATTGTGGTGGGTGACTCCTGTACGCTGTGTAGGTTATTTATATATCTTGTACAGTCATCGGGGGGGGGGGTGTTATATCTATTGTGGCTGTGATGGCTTAAGTGCTTATTGTTTATTTTCTTTTACTTGATTTATGGAGTTCACCCTCTCTGGAGGGTTAGTACCAACCATCAAAAAGTGGGAATTATTTGTCTATTTACTTTCTGCTGCTCTGTATTTGTACTTATGTTGTCTGTTGGGGTATATGTGGTGGGGATTGGTGATTTATGTGTATCTGTCGGTGGTATTGAGGTGGGAGACTCCTATATGCTGTGCAGGTTAACATTTATTGTTACTGTATTTATTTACCCTGCAAAATTTCTGTACTCTGTGTTTTGAGCTTCTGTTGACTGTTGAAGTACTTGTGGTGGAGTTTGGGAATTTTATATATTGTCTTGTGGTATTGAGGTGGGAGACTCTTGTAACTGTAAAGGTTATCATCCATTCTTTACTGTTTTTATTTACCTGAAGAGTGTGGGGGTGGGGTATATTTTTGGCTGTCTTCTTGGGCAGATATCTGGTTGGGGCCTACTCTGTCGGCATGTTTATACTTGGGGCTATTATATATTCTATTGTCTGGGTTTGGGGGTCCCTCGGGTCTTTGGTTACACTATTCTTGGTCATGGGAGGACCCTCAGTGGGAAGCCAATCCAATCACCTTGGGTTGGGCAGGGTTAATCATGCGTCCAGGCGCAAGGCAAAGGCCCTCAAGGCATCAACCCTTAAGCCCCGTTTTGCTCTGGGTTTTGACATATTTATGGATAGGGTGGAGAGCCTATGTCAGCGGGCATTGATAGGTAGATTGGAACATATCTCTTTGTCAAAAGAAGGATGGGTTGACTGGGAAACCCTTCATTGGAAACCTATTATACACTATGTTCCCTCGATCAGCCTACTGGCAAACAACTGGTTGGTTTTTGTCTTCTTGAAGGAGTCCAATGCTTCACTCATTCTGGAAAATCTTTGACCGGTACATGAGGGTTCGGTTATTCTGAAAAAGTGGCACTCAAGGTTTGACCCTTTGACTGAGAGGGTGGCTGTTAGACATCTCTAGGTCTTACTACCTGCTTTGCCCTTTCCGCTCTGGAATAAGGATGTGCTTATTAACCTGGCAAATCTTCTTGGTCGATTTGTCGCTTTGGAGAAGGATTTCCACCAGATTTATGATAAAAGAGTCGCTAAAATACTGGTTGAGGTGGACATGTCCAAGGAATTGATTCCTGAAATTGAGATTATGTGTGGGGAAAATATCATTACACAGAGTTTGGACTATTTGAACATGCCTTTCCGGTGCTTTTTCTGTCATGAAACAGGACACCTCTGACACTCCTGTCCTAGCTTCCACGTTGGTCAGCCTATAAAAAAAGGTTTTAATCATGCACTTGTATCTGAGTTGCCTTGCCCTGAATCTGCTTTCCCTCCTATGGCCACACTGGAGGTATCTACTGAACCTGTGGTCTCTCCCTCTCCTGATTCTAGCACCCTGCTTACTATGCCCTTGGAGGTTTCATTGATACCCTCTGCCCTTGATTCTCGTACCTGATGTGCTGATATTCTGGAGGACTCTACTGAACATATCTATCACTCGTCATCTCCCTCCATCTTCGATGACCTCACTAAAGGTCAACTGATGTATATCGAAGACATGGAAGCTGTAGCAAAAAACTCTTGTAATACTCCGGCGGTGAACTTGACTAGCTCTGTTGTTAGTGGGACCCCTCCCTTGACTTTGGAACACTATCCATCTCTCCCTCTGTTTTCTTCTGACTCGACCTCCCCTCCTTCCCACCTTGCTCCTGCGAACCTCCTGGAACCTTCTCCTTTACACTCTTCTCCCATCCCTCCTGAAGCACCTGCTTTCCAGGATCCGCCCCTCCTATCTGCTCTGTCTATTTTCACGGACAAGACTCCTCTATCTCCCTCCACTTTACCCTTGGAATCTATTAGATTTAAGGATGTGACCATCAGAAAATCCAGGAAGGCCCAGAGGGAGGGCACTGGGGATACAAAAGTCTACACTCCTCTCTCGACTCGTTTAAATCGGGCTGCCCAACTCTCCTCTGCTGCACCAGTCACCCCTCAGGTACTTAGAGCATGTACACCTGTGGAACCCACTTCCCCATGAAGATTTTATCTATGAATATTCATGGTTTTGGGGGGGTTTCCAAACAAAAATCCCTTGGTCTGTTATTATCTGTTCTTAGACCTGATCTGATCCTGTTCCAGGAAACTATGTGCAGTCATGCACATGCACTCTTCTTATTCTTCAAACTCAAGCCTGGCTGGGAATTTTGTGCATCTGATGCTTGTGGTCTCTCTGGAGGTCTTCTTGCGTGCTGGGACCCTCACTTGGTTCGATGTAAAGATTTTTTATCACTGGCTGGTATTGTACTTAAAGCTTCTTTTAAAGGCATGACTGAGCATTTTACCGTAATTAACTGTTATGGCCCTTATGTACACCAGACTAGCTATTGGAATAGCCTGGTGTCTGGTGGGTTGTTGGGATTGCCTAACTTAATTCTGGCTGGGGATCTCAATTTCACCTTATCATCTTCTGAAGTATGGGGGCTTAAAGCTAGGTTGGACCCTTTGGATTTCTATTTTTCCCAGCTTATCTCTGGTAATCTGCTGGTGGACCTTACGATGGACCCATGTATCCCCACTTGGAGGAACAGACGATCTAGGGATGAAGGCATTGGCAAGAGACTGGACAGATTCTTGGTTTCAGAATATCTCCTGCCTTCTTTCTCCTCTTACCGATCTTGGGCTTACCCATCTGATGTATCAGATCATTATCCTATTTGTTTGGAATGGGGCCCCTTCAGATATGTCCCCTGCAGGCCCTTCAAATTTAATAGAGCTTGGCTGATGGAGGAGGATTTCAAGAAATTCATTTGGTCCTCCTGGAATGATACACTAGATTATATAGATCAGCCACATGGATTTATTTACCCACAAGTTAAGTAGACTTAAGGCTTCTGTGAAGAAATGAGAAAAAACTAAGAATATTGAAAGGAGGCAGCTGATTTTGGATATCAATAAAGGCATATCAGATCTACTTTTGGAGGGCTCTGGTATTTTATCGGTATCTAACAACTAAAATGGGATTCTCTTCAGGAGAAAAAGAATAAGTACTGGGCCCACGAGCTCACAACCCTGAGGTTGAAAAGTAGAGCGCTGTGGGTAAATGAGGGGGATGCTAATACGAAATTTTTTCACCATTTTGCCTCTGCCAGAAGGAACATTAACACCATCTGGTCACTTAAGGGTCAGGATGGTATTACTGTATCGGAGGACTTGGAACTGAAGGCTCTTGGCGTAAAACACTTCAGTAATCTTTTTCATGATGATAAGTGCTCTGATATTTCTGAACAACTGAAGGTAGTCAATTTTTTTCCTCAGATGACTACGGATGATGATATAAATTGTTTTATTCAGCCCATAACTGGCCCGGAGGTTGAAGCTGTGCTCAGGGGGTTTAAAAAGGACAAGAGTCAAGGCCCGGATGGATGGCCTGTTGAATTTTTTCTAGCCTTTTATGACTTGGTGGGGGAGGAACTGGTTAAAGCAGTGGAACAAGCTAGACTATTTGGTAGAGTCACTGGTGCTTGGAACTCTACCTTTTTGACCCTGATTCCTAAATGTGAAAATCCTTTAACCTTTGACGATTTTCGGCCAATCTCCTTATGTAATATGGTCTACAAGATTATTTCAAAGATTGCGGCTATCAGACTCAAGCCTATATTGAACCGCTCTCTATCAGCCAATCAATTTGGTTTCCTCAAGGATAGACAGATTACTGAACCGGTGGGTATTACCCAGGAACTTTTACACTCGATCAAGACAAAAAATTATGATTCCTTGGTACTAAAATTGGACCTGGTAAAAGATTTTGATAGAGAAAACTGGACTTTCATCAGGCTGCTGCTCATACAGATTGGTATTCCTCTAATGGGTGTAAATTGGATTATGTGATGTGTTACGGGCTCCCGTCTTGCTGTCTTGGTTAATGGGACTCCCTCTGATTTCTTTTCTGTATCCAGAGGGCTGAGACAAGGCTGTCCCCTATCACCTCTCTTATTTATCTTGATTATGGAGGGACTCAGTCGAATCATCTTGGATGCGCAACATCTTGGGAGGATCATGGGGTTTCAATATTCAGCTAACCTGTCTTTAACACACCTATTTTTTGTAGATGATGTTATTCTTATTAGGGCAGGCTCTATTGATGAATGGAGGGCCTATAAATAAGCTATGGATTTGTTTTGTGGGGTATCTAGGATGGTGGTTAGTCCTATTAAGTCTTCTTTTCTCTACCAGAATGTAGGCTCTGAGTCCAGGGAGGAACTCACTGTACTCTTTCCTTTTAAGATGGATCCTATCACGGCGGGTTTTAAGTACTTGGGCTTCAATCTTAAACCGTTGGGTTACCATACTTCTGATTGGAATTGGCTAGTCCTTTTATTTGAAAGAAAGATTAAAAATTGGACTTACAGGTATCTATCTCTTGGCGGTAGAGTGGTACTTATCAGAGTTGTACTTACTGGTTTGGTTTTCTATTGGTTTGCTTTGGCTTGATGTCCCAAATCCATTCTTAATACTTTGCGCAAACTCTTTTATAACTTTCTTTAGGGATCCTCTGTTGGCCACGGTCTATCCCATATAGTCAACTGGGAAACTCTTGCTCTTCCTATTGAATTTGGTGGCTGGGACATCAAGAACCTGGAATGGTTTGGTATCTCTCTTAGACTCAAGAGCTTGTGGCTTCTTCTTACTGGTACTGGGACCTGGAGAAAAATCAGTGCCCATAAATACTTAAAGAAAAGACCTCTGGATGTCTGGATTCGTGGCCGGTCCTTTAGTATTGTTGGTACCTCATATTTTTGGAATGGTTTTATCAGAATTATTGAGTGGATTACCTGTCGGCTGGGATGGAAGGTGGGAAATGGATTAAAAATCAGAGTGGGTATTGAACCCATTGCTGGACTTAACTCACAGTATATTCTTTCCGAGGAGCTTAGGGATTATCTCACTGATCTGCGTATCACTCATCTGGCACACACACTAAATATGGAAGGCTGTAGGATGGATGGGACTGTATGGTACTCTGCCTCGGACCTGCTATTGGGTGGGATTTGGGCTGAACAGTGGTCCTCATATGTTACTGGACTATCTCATGGGGGTATTAGGATTGGTACTTCGAAGGACAAACTGTTATGGATGTATGATGAACAGAGGGGTTTGGTGACAGCTAGGAAAGCCTATGATTTAATTGTCTCTAATCACAAATCTGTGTTGGAAAATGACATTATGATGAAGATTTGGCTCTTTAACATCCCGCTAAAGATCAAATGTTTTGTGTGGCTCTTGTGCAATAAAAAAATAAATACTTGGGATACTTTAAGCAAGAAAGGATGGTATGGTCCTAATAGATGTTGTCTCTGCAAAGAGGAGGCAGAGTCGGTTGAACATCTTTTTGTCAGTTGTAGGTTTCTGAAGGAGGTAATTGGAGGCCTTAGCTGTATTTCAAAAGTGAACTTGGACTGGAGTGGCCCTACTTTTCAGGAAATCTTAACCTGCTGGATTTCTCGGAAGGGGTATTTACTGTATATGCCTTTTTTCATCATTTGGAATATTTGGAAGGCTAGGAACCGTTTATGTTTTGAAGATCAGGAGCCCACCTTGAACAGACTATTATTTATCATTTATGATGATTTTTTTACTTTCAAGCCTCCTCTGATACTTAAGCACAGAATTAGGAACATTGGGAAGTCTCCTACTTTGGTGTATCCTACGATATTTTTTGATGGTGCTGCTGCAAAAGATTTGGGGGGTGCGGGATTTTGTCTCTGGCTAAATGAATTTCACCTTCTTTCCTTCAAGCTCGGATGTGTTAGTTTTTCAACATTTAAGCTAGCATTATGTTAGGATCTTTTCACTGAGAGAATAACAAGCACAGCAATAACATAAGCACACCACAAGAGACAAGAGACAGAAAGAGTTTTGATTGGGGAAACCATAAATGGAGAAAACCCCGCAACTTCCTCAAAGATAGAATCACCACAAGATGTAAGACCCCAAAATAGTAATATGCACTCCCGATAGCAGTAGTCTTCTAGTCCCAGTATATTTCCTTCTCCACTAGTGCGCCACACTTAAGAGAGCAAGTGATGTGTTGTAGAAGTGATAAATAGAGAGACTCTCACTCTCTATTTATATTCTTTCGTTCACTTGAAGTGCACTTAATCACGTAGGCTCAACTTACAATTACTTACCCAATCCTACACCTTAATTAGTGTATAATAACTCAAGTGCCCCGAAACTATGGGGACTTACCTAATGACTTGACAAGACTTGTTTACATTATTAATCATCCCAATCGGAACATTGGGGCATGACAACATGACTCAAATACTTAATAGAAACATCCTGGAATAAACATCGGGTTACAATACATGGAAGAATACATTCTGAAGTTACATATACATCAACACTCCCTCTTAACTAGGAAGGTATTCTTTCGACACGATTTTCAGCACTGGTCTTCTTCTCTGTATCAACTGGATCATCTTCGTCTTCAAGTCATCTGCATTTGGATCATCTCTCGATCTGGATCGTCATAGAACTAGATCTGGATCATCACTCGATCTGGATTATCATAGAACATCATCACTGGATCTGGATCATCACTCAATCTGGATCATCATCACTGGACTGGATCTGGATCATCACTCGATCTGGATCTAGATCTGGATCATCTCTCAATCTGGATCATCACTGCGGGATTTGGATCATCTCTCGATCTGGATCTCTCGGAGTCATCATAACTGGATCTGGATCATAGCTTGATCTGGATCATCTCTGGTCATCATCATGTGTGTACTATCTCGTCATAGGAAGTTCTACAGAGCCAGCCCTTTTTCATGCTAGTTGTAGGCCTAGCCACTAGGTAGGTCTTTTTCCAGCACTTATATCTGACCTGCTCATCAGAAAGGCACGCCCAGCACTCATATCTGATCATGTAGTAAACTACAATCACATCAGAAAGGCCCAGCACTCACATTCACCAGCATGGTAGGCACATCAACTACCATCTGTGAAATGGCTCTGCACTTATATCTGACCTACTCGTCAGAAGGGCATCACATCCATCCAGGCTGGAACCACATCCGCCACAATGATGAAAGAACCCTGTTCTTTTCACCTAGGCTGGAACCACATCCGTCACAATGATGGAAGACTTTCAACCAGGCTGGAACCACATCTGCCACAATGATGAAAGAACTCTATTCTTTTCACCTAGGCTGGAACCACATCCGCCACAATGAAGAAATATTTTTGCACTTACATCTGACCTACTCATCAGAAGGGCATGCACTCACATCTGACCTAGCAGGAACTGAATCCTACACCCTCGTCAGAATGGCCCCCAGTCCCAGACTGAGCTACCTGGTAACTGACCAGGCGCCTCCATTCTCCCGGATAGTGGCAGTTGCCCTTACATCTGTCCTACTTGACAGAATGGCCAACACTCACATCTGACATGGGAGGAACCTAATCCTTTAGCCATGAACAGAATGGTTCAGCCCTTATATCTGACCTACTCGTCAGAATGGCTCTCTTAGTCCCTAACTGAGTGTTCCTGGTAACTGACCAGGTGCCTCCATTCCCAGAATGGAAGTCAGCACTCATATCTGACATGGAAGGAACCAATCCTCTCACCATGACAGAATGGCTCAGCCCTTATATCTGACCTGCTCGTCAAAATGGCTTTGGATCTCTAGCACTCATATCTAACATGGAAGGAACTGAATCCTCTTACCATGACAGAATGGCTCAGCCCTTACATCTGACCTGCTCATCAGAATGGCTATGGGTCTCATCACTTTCTCTTGGAAGGAACCTCGATCTGGAGAACACCAAGTCTCTCTCTGAAGTACTCGAACTTCAGCCTAGCCAATGGCCTTGTCAATACATCAGCTATATGTTCCTCCGTCGCAACATACTAGAGCTTCACTGCTCCTCTCTGCAACATATCCCTGATATAGTGATACTTGATCTCGATATGCTTCGACTTGTCATGGAACACTGGATTCTCTGAAAACTTCACGCAACTCTGGTTGTCACAATATATACAACTAGCATCCAACTGGAGATCAAATATATCAGACAGTAGCTTCCGCAGCCATACTACCTCACAACTAGCTGAACAAGCTGCGACATACTCTGCTTCAGCTGTACTCAGTACCACATAGGATTGCTTCCTGCTAAACCAAGAGATCACACATGATCCCATACTGAAGCAACATCCTGAAGTACTCTTCCTGTCGATGGCACTGCCTGTCCCATCTAAATCAACATAACCCTCCAGGTTAATCTTCTTATTCGCATCGTACTTGAGTCCATAATCAATTGTACCCCCGCATGCTTTGCAACCATCAGGTGAACATGTCTCAATGTGTTAACAGCAAGGCAAGTATCTAGTCTCAGGTACATCAAGGACCCAATCATCTGACGATACATCGTAGCATCAACCGTCTCTAATGAAGCATCACTTAACTGCTTCATGTTCAATGCCATATGTGTGTTCATGTAGTCCATCATCCTGAACCTCTTCAGGATCTCTACTGCATACTTCCCTTGTCCAAGGAAGATTCCATCTACACTTTTCCACACCTCCATACCTAGAACAATAGTGCATCGACACATAATAGGAGCATCACTGGTCTTCCGCCTTCAACCTTAAAGCAAAGGTTGGAATCCACTTTACTCTTAGTAAAGCCTAGAGCCATCAATAATCTACCCATCCTGTCGTACCATGTCGAACCTCAATATATTCTGTAGTCACTCCCTCTCAAGCGAAGCATTGTACTCCCTCTGTCTTCTGTGCTCTATGCACTAAAAACATTCTGTACCGAAGTGACAAGTAGCTTCCTATGCTACTAATATTCTATGTGACCATCTAGTGTATAGACTTGCATCTTCAACCTTGTAGCGCAAAGGTTAAGATCTTCATCAATCTCATCATGTATGTGTTTCAACTCTTACAGCTGCAAATGTCTCTTCGTAGTCTAGGCCTTCCTTTCATGAGAAGCCTCGTGCTACAAATCTTTGCTTTGTATCCCATGACGTTTCCATCTACTGCATGATGGAACTATGAACTTCTCTTCAGGTCTCGATACTGCGCCCTGACATCATTCTTCTTGAACTAGTCTTCCCTTTATTCTTGGTGGCTGGAAGGTTCTGCATCAATGATGTCATTGCACTCGTCATATTATTCTTCATTTTGAAATGTCGTCACTTGCTCTTCGGAACAAGTCTTCATTCTTCTTTGCTTGTAGGAGATTATGTATGCGGTCTTTCCTACAAGTCAAATGCAATTGTATGGTTAGAAACATTTCATAAGGAATATTTATATTGGCAAACACTTATGCATAATTATATGATCACGCAACTACTTTAGCCAATACAACATTCATCCATATCTCACTGAAACTTTCTAAATGCCTTCCATCTCTACCAGGACAACATTGAGATTGTGCACTAATCTAATATGTCAGCAAAGAGGTTTCATTCTAGATAAGTAGCAATGGAGAGTTGTATAGCACCATGAGCTACTTACCCATCACATGCATATTAGTAGTATAATGTCGTTAATGCAAACATCCTATCATGCATAATACATCAACTGAATATAAACAAATGCATAACAAAATGAAATGACAATTGAATACTTATCTTTATTTGTTTCGTGGGTATACTCCGTCTTGAGTCTTCAGCTTCATCGTCTTCTTCATTCATGATAGCATCGTTTCTTATCCAAATGCTGAGGTGGATAAGAAGTTCTTCAAGAGTTGAGATCTTCATATTCCTCATGGATTGAGGGATCTTCTTTGGATGGTAAGAACTTGATCTTCAGTTGCTCCCATCTTCTCTTCTTGAGCTTCTTCTTCTTGTGAGTTCTCTTTCTAGAGTCTATTGAAAGTAATCACTTCCTTCTGGCACACATTCCTCACATGAATGAATCCTACGATCCTGGGAGGCCATTCAAGGTGGCCAAAACCATTTCTACATTCTTCACTTCTTCTTTTACCGCTTCAAGTTGTTCTTGATTTGAGAGACTCTTATGACTGCATGGTCTCTGCATTCTAGATCTTCACATTCTTCAACTGGTTTCTTTAGGTCATATTCTGATTTTTGTTCTTCCCTTCAAATAGCTTGAAATTCTGGAAGACCTTCAATAGCTTTGCTTGCAATAGATAGTGCTCTGTAATGCACATGTGCAAGCCTTCTATGCCAAAGCTCATTTGGCTCTACTATGTCATGGATCAAGGCTTGTTCTGGATGGCCCTTCAATTTGTACAAGCCTCCTTCTTGTTCTCTAATCACTACCGCATCATTAATAGTCTTTCCTTTTGGCCACATGATGACTTGACCATCTATGAATGCAACCCGCATTCCTTTTGCATCAATGCTAGAATGGAGAGAAGGTTCTTCTTGAGTCCTGGAACAAACAATACTTCTTTCATTGTTAGAGACTTACCAGAGTCTAGCTTGTATGAAGATTCCCCACTACCTTTTATTGGATATTGGTAGTTATCTCCTAGTTTCACCTTGTGAGGTGATTCATGTTCTGATAGTCTTACAAAGGATTCCTTGAATCCCGTCATATGTTTGGAAGCCCCACTGTCTATAAGTCAATCATCACTTCCATGAGTAATGTTACCTATGAGAACTGATATCAGAACATATTCATCCTCGCTTGAAGAATATTCACTTTCATATTTGGATCTCTTTCTGGATGGTTCATCATCCTTTGCAGCATGAGCATGATGTCTTCTTTGGCCTTGACCAAGTTCTTCTTGTGAAAGGCTTCTAGCCTCGTCTCCCTCTGAAACTGGAACCTCTATACTCATGTAGGTGTCCAATCCATTTTCTTCAGAGAGATCAAATACTTCTATGCTTGGAAGTTGTCAAATTCCCCAAGCTTGTCACCAAGCTAATGTGATGTATCTTATTGAAATGAGAACCTCAAATGGAAATAGCAAAGGATTAGATCTTACCGATTTGAGGTGTCCGTCCTTGTCCCGGAGTTCGCTGATCTAGGGTTTGTCACATAAACCCTATTTTTCAAAACTTGGAATATTTTAGATTTGATTGCACAAACAGATAGATCTCTTCAAATGGAGCTTTCCAATGTACTCCTTTTCTGAAAACAGTGGAGGGAAGCTCCCGGAACAAGAAGCCCTAATTTTCCAATTTCTTCTGCAAAAATGCATGTTACTGTTTCTATGATATCTTTGAAATTACTGATCCTCGGTAACTGAAATTTCACACTGAGGTAACATCGTATGTCCTTGATCCACCACCATAGATTTCATCAGAATTGGCTTAACCATTTGGGATTTATGATCCTTTTCCCAAGGTGACCTATTATAGGACTGTTCAGAACAACGAAGTTGTACGGCATGCCACGTGTCATTGGTTCATCTTCTGAGTCTAATATTCGGACCACCGAAATTAAAGTCTGTTCCCTTTCTGGAACATCTTCAGGAATTCCATTTGGACCTCTGTATCCCAAGATATTGCATATCTCCCTAGATGTCCTGTTTAGGGATGAATTCTGGAAGAGGCTGGAACCCTAACTTGGAGAGATCATATCTCTTGGAATAAAGAGAATAGGAGTCTTATGTTTGGACACATGCTTCATCATGATTTTATCTTCGGACCTTGCAATTTTCAGCTCCTGAAACTTTTCCAATCTCTGAATACAGCGACTGTACCAAAACTTAGCAGTTTTAGTATTTAGAGTTTCTTTAGCTCGGGGTCAAACTAGGGTTTGACTTTCCCGGAGTTTCACCCAACCAAATTTCTTGATCCAGGTCTCTAAACTTCAGGTTTGATGAGGAGAATTATCCTATGTAGGTCTCACTCAAAAATTCATCTTCTATAGAAATCCCTAATTTCCGCATCGAAGATTGAAAATGCTCGGAATCAAATTTTGCTTCGACAAAAAAATGCAACCTTCAATGGAGAGTCATCCTAGCATACTTTTGCTGAAAATCTGTGGAGGGAGACCCAAAAAGTAAGAATCCCTAGCTTCTGTAGATGCACAATGTCTTCTTCTCAGGTTAGCTCTGATACCATGTTAGTTTTTCAACATTTAAGCTAGCATTATGTTAAGATATTTTCACTGAGAGAATAACAAGCACAGCAATAACATAAGCACACCACAAGAGACAAGAGACACAAAGAGTTTTGATCGGGGAAACCATAAATGGAGAAAACCCCGCAACTTCCTCAAAGATAGAATCACCACAAGATGTAAGACCCTAAAATAGTAAGATGCACTCCCGACAGCAGTAGTCTTCTAGTCCCAGTATATTTCCTTCTCCACTAGTGCGCCACACTTGAGAGAGCAAGTGATGTGTTGTAGAAGTGATAAATAGAGAGACTCTCACTCTCTATTTATATTCTTCTGTTCACTTGAAGTGCACTTAATCACGTAGGCTCAACTTACAATTACTTACCTGAGCCTACACCTTAATTAGTGTATAATAACTCAAGTGCCCCGAAACTGTGGGGACTTACCTAATGACTTGACAAGACTTGTTTACATTATTAATCCTCCCGATTGGAACATTGGGGCATGACAACATGACTCAAATACTTAATAGAAACATCCTGGAATAAACATCGGGTTACAATACATGGAAGAATACATTCCGAAGTTACATATACATCAACAGGATGTGGCAGAAGTACCAACACTAGAGCTAAGCTCTTAGCACTTTGGGCATCACTACGGGTCGCAAAGGATATTGGGTTACCTTACCTACATATCTTTGGAGACTCCTCTATGATTATAAAGTGGGATAAATTGGAATCTACCCTGGATATGGTGAATCTTGAGGCCTGGTGCCTCAACACTAGGATCCTCATGTCCTCCTTCATGTGGGTGGATCTCAGTCATGTTTATAGGGAACATAACAGGAGGGCAGACATCTTATCAAAGGAGGGATTGCACATGGTACTGGGACATCTCCTACTTACTGAATATTCGGGAATGAGATTATTGGGGAAAGCTCATCACAACTCTTTTAGAATATGCTCTACTATTTCAGTTGATCTCTCCAGATTCATTGAGATACTTTCTGGTTTTGCTAAGCATCATTTACTGATTACTTGAGATTCACTCCCTCCTTGGATCAGATTTCTGGGTTCCTGTTATGTTCTTTAGGAACATAGATGACTGTACTTGATAGTCTTCCTATGAGAGGGTTCTCATTGTAGTGAACACAAAGTGCTTTGAGTAGGAGATACTGTGGATATTTATTTATATTTTCATGTATTTCATGTTGTTTTATTGTTTGATAGGACTGTATTTGCTGTACTGTCCTGGTTAGGACTGTTTTTACTACTCCTGTACTTGTGCAGTATATGGCGGATTTACTTGAAGATGTAAAAAGTTCCTTTGATTCATTGAATACCAAGGAATGTATTTTTTTCGACTGAAAAAAAATAAAAAAATACATGCTCCATTTAAAATAAGTTGATGAAAAGATATTCGTGTGAAGAAAGCTTACACCATACACAACCTTCATTTTTGCAATAAAATCATTACCCAATTTATATCTCGAACACCTCTTTTGAATGAAATCATCACGTAATTAAATCGCCGACAGAATAAAGTATGTATATGGTTTGACTACCTTTTCAATGAATGAAAAAACGCAATGTTTTTTTCTTTTCAAAGTACTAAAAGTTCATTCTTAAAAGTAATGTTTTTACTTTTTGAATAAAATAAAACATTAACAAAATTTGACTATTAAAATAATTTATGTGTAATATGTTAAATAGTAGAACAAAATTATATATAAAAACAGTTAAATAATATATATATATTATTTAACTGATTTTATATATAATTTTGTTCAACTATTATATATATTCAATACTATTTTACATAATAAATATTGTTCATATTTTTAAATTATTTTATATATTTCATAAATTGTATATCGAAAAGATAATTTATATTACAAAATAATAATATAAATAACATAATAAGCCTAATTAGATAGATTTGTTTAATGATCGACTTGTTCATCTTTTTAGGTGTAAATTTCAAGTTTTTATATATTTAAAAATGTTTTTTTATAAAAGTTTATTTTTTTTTAATGTTTAAAGGTTTTGAAATAAAAATAGATTTAAATTATTTTTATATATTTAAAATGATTTCTGAAGAGGTTTAAATATAGGGTTTCAATAAAGCTATTTCTTTTTATTTATTTATTTTTGGGTATATATATTGATAAGTTAGAAAGTTATTTAATAGAGGCAGGTTGCAGTGACATAATGTTAGTGGTAATTGTCATCATCCTTCTTTTTTATGTTGATGAGATTGTTTTTCATCCTTCTTCTTTATGTTGATGATATTGTTCTTCTGGAAAGAAATCCCTCTAATCTTGATAAGCAATGAAGAATTTCTCAAGGATTTATGCTCCGAAAAAACCAAAGTTATGTTGATAAAATCTAATAAGGTCACGTATGCTCATTTTTTGTATGATAATGATATCCATCACAAGCTTAACTAGAGCTACAACATCAAGAAAAGGATCAATGGATGGTTGAAAGCTTAATTTGGTCTTGAAAAAAATTGTAAATCAACAAACCTTGTGATGTGGGATAAAAAAAATTCCTCTTTGAAACTATTATGCCTTGTGTTCTCCTATATGTGTGTAAATTTTGGGTCTATAGCCTCTCTAGAGAATCTTGGAGAAGGATTGAGCAAATCCATAAGAGCTTTATAACTTGCAATCTTAAAATTAAAAGCAATACATCGTATTATATTCTCCTAATTGAAGTGGGTCTTTCCCATTGAGAGCATAGCTATTACTAGGCATCTAATGTACAAGAAAAAATTAAATAGCTTGGGAGACTAGAGACTTCCTAAAATTGCTTTAAATTCGAGTAAAACCCACCTAAGGGCTCAAGCAAAAATGGCATAAAGATGGCATGTCTTGGTTAAAGATGCGGGGGAATGACAAAAATGTCACTTTGCAAAATATAGATGATTAAAAATACTATTGCTTTGAAGTTCAAAGAGAAGTTGTGGCGTGATGAAAATTTAGAGGATAAAAGAAAATTAAGATATTACAAAGAAGTCTTTAACCCTAATCTCGAAGACCAAAATTATCTCTCTGCTTTAACTAGCATAAAGAAGAAGATCTACATAGCTAAAATAAGAACAAACCCTCATGAGATGCATAGTGAAACCAGGAAATGGACCTTTTATAAAAGTTTGTGGGTTGAAAGGATTTTTCATCTTTGAGAAACTATGAGTGTTGAGGATCAAAATCACTTCCTCTTAGATTGCCTTGGGTACACCCACATAAGCTCTAAGTTTCAAAAAAATTGTTACAATACTAACCTACCTAAAATTCTATTTTTATTTAAAATTGGATTGATTGCTCTCAAATATTCTGATTGTTAATAGTGCAATCTTTGCAAGTGTAATTCTAACAATTCCTTCTAAAAAATAGACCACTAAAAATCCAAAACTTAAAATTCAATTTCATAAATAATATATTAAACTTTAATAAATATAATATTTATAATAATATTAATATATAATTAAATTATCATAACTAAAACCTGTGAATTTAAATAATGATTCTTTACATGTCATAATATTTATATGAGAGGTTTAAATTTATAATTTTATTGATTTATTTTATTAATATAGACCTATTTAACTCAAAGTAGAAGGGAATCAAATCTGCAAACTTCTCATCACTAATCTACAATACGACTATGATACAACACACACATGCACTCATTCTTTCTTTTTCTTTTTCTCTTTCTTTTTATGAGAAAATAAACACTTCTCCTCCACCCAAATTATAGAGATTTTTTTTTCCACAGAAAAAAAATCATAAATATTATTTACATTGTTCTGATAGAACTAAGTCCATTATCACAAAGGTATCAAAATACAAAGCAGAATCTTTTACATAAAAAAAAAAGGATCAAGATTGTCCATAATCACCAAAAGAACTTCAAAAAGCATAAGCTTTTACATCTGAACTGGAAACATGTCCCAAAAACATCAAATACACAAGTCTTATCATCAAACATAGTTTCAGCTATACAAAAATAAACAAGCATGCTACTTTCAAAATCACTGTACAGTCAAACTAGATTGTTCCAAAACAGAAACAACCCCCAAGAATTCAGTGAAAAACTAAAATTGTTGATAGCTTTCCACCATAATAGATGAATGATATTCAGAGATGTGCCAAAATCCCTCTGTTATTTGCGCTCCAACTTTAGGCAAACCATCTGCAAGTGAATTCCTTTCACGATAGATATGTTTAAGCTACAAATGCTCAAACAAATATGACAACCTGTTAACTTCATTAAGAACCTGTGCAAGCTTAAAGTTCAACAATTGAAACTTACCATTAGCCCAATTAATGACTAACTATGAATCACCAAATAATTGGAATTTTACAATGAATTTCCCCATAGCCAAGGCAGTAATTTCAAAGCACAAATGTATGCAAAGTTATTTGTTCCAGACCCTAAGCCAGCTTTAAAAGAAACATAGTGCTCATCAGAAGAAGAAAAAATATCATACCTCCAGATCCACATAAATCACTAGCAGCAGATGCATCAAAATACCCCCAAGGATACAATTTGTCAATAATTTCAGCAGCAATAATTCTGATTTTGACCGCCAAATTATCCTGTGGAAATTTCAACAAACCCAAGTTGAAAATGGCTACCTGAGAAGGTAATAAGATTGTATCTTCAAAGCAGCTCAATTTTCTAGCTTTCTAGATAAACCATAAAGCAATAATGGGTAAAGATTTTATATCCTTGATCTCCTTATTAAGACACCACGTCTTCAAACACTCACTTACTGAATCCCCACTTTATAGATTATTAATTTTTTATTTATCCTCTAAATACCTCCAAACACACTGAGAAAAAGGGCATGCCACAGCAATATGATGATTGGACTCAGCATCCAGTTTACAGAGGTAGCACCTGCCAGGTCCTTCCCTCCCTTTTCTAATAATGATATCCCAAGTAAGTGCCTTATCAAAAAGTAGGAACCAGGAAAGTAATTTTGCCTTTAGTGGGCACTTAAACTTGCATAAAAATTTCCACCACCAAGAATACTCCAACAAATTTTTGTCAATTAGTAATTGTTCATACCCTTCTTTTGGTGAATACTTTCCAGATTTAGACAAGCTCCACACCAGCACATCAGAGTCATGTGAAAGTCTCACATGACTACCTTTAAGAATGGTCAAGTATCCATTCCAGGCAATCACATATTGTTGATCAACCAAACCAAGTTGTTCACCTGATAACCACCTCTGTTCCAAAAGACAAGTCAACCCAAGAGTCCCAATATCTTTTAAAGAGAAAAAACCATAAGAATGTAATTTCTCGATCATAAGTGGAGGTAAATGATGTCTCCATTTACATCCCACCCACAGATCCAAACCAAGGCATACTGCTTCACCAATCCCAACTTTCCATACTAGATTATTACCAATAATATCAAATGCCCATAAAACAGATTTCCAGCATATGGACATACTTCTTTTATGTTTGACAGAAGACCTATTCCAATCCAATAACGACTTTGGATGAACATATTTCTGCACAACAATCTTAACCCACAAGCCCGAACCATTGATAACATTCCACACACTCTTCGCAGCAAGGGGTTTTGCAAAAATAACAGGGACTTTCAACCCCCAGCCCCCCATAGACTTGGGACAAGCCAAAGTCTTCCATGAGGTCCATGGTAACCCAGAAGATTCCTTATTACCAGACCAGAGGAATTTGAAACATAACTTCCTAATCTTCTCTAAAATGCCCAAAGGAATCCAAAAGTACATCCAGAAAACCGAAATTTCCTCAAGAATAGCTTTACTAAGGATTAACTTACCTCCCTTAGACAACCAACGAAAACTCCAATTTCTAATCCTTTTTTCCACTTTGGCAATCATCCAATCCCAATCTTTTAGAAGATATCTGCAACATTTCAGATGAAAACCAAGGTACTTCATGCCATTCTCAATTTTTCCAACAGAAAAAGTAAAATATTTCGAATAGTAATAAGCTCAAACTCATCCCAGTTAGAGAAGTATAAAGCAGATTTTTCTTCATTTATTTTCATCCCAAAAGCCTTACAGAAAATCATTAAAACCTCATACAAAGTATATAATGATTGCTCTGTACCATCAGTTACCATTACTATGTCGTCCACAAATAAAACATGAGATAAAGAGATCTCATTACCAAAGGTTATTCCATGATAAAGACCACAATCTTTGACAAACAAGAGAGCTCTACTTAAACCCTCAACAACAATGAGGAAAAGTAAGGGTGCTAAAGGACAACCTTGTCTGAGCCCCCTATCAGATTTAAAGAAGGGTGAAGCCGCCCCATTAACCAGCAAGGAAAAAGAAATAGAGGACATACTACTCATAACCTAAGAAATAAAAGACCCTGCAAAACCCATTTTAGAAAGAATGACCCTCAAGTAAGTCTAGCTAACCCGGTCATAAGCTTTAGAAAGATCAATTTTTAATACTATTGATTTTAAACCTTTACTATGAATGGTATGCATGCCTTCCTGAATAACCCCAACAACATCATGAATCTGTCTACCAGGTAGGAAACGTAACTGTTCTGCAGAAATATAACGATCCAAGACCTTAATAATCCGAGAAGATAAGATCTTACTGATAATATTATAAATGTAATTGCACAAAGATATAGGTCTGAAGTCATCAAACATTTTAGGATTATCAGTCTTAGGAATCAGAGCAATAAAAGTAGAATTGAAAACAACTGGAATTTTGCCACTTATCCTTGAATCTTCAATCACCCTAAGGAGATCCACACCCAGAATATCAAAAAGAGATCTCTAAACTTCAACAGGAATCTCATCCGGTCCAAGACTTTTATCATTCTTACTCAAATCTAAAATAGATTGAATTTCCCCTAGAGTAACAGCCTTCATAAGCCCTTCATTATCCTCCTCATTAATAGAAGTTGGAAATAAGCCAACATTCTTAACAATTTCAGGTAAGTGAAGATCTTTATCCTCCTGAAACAAAGATTCAAAATGTTGGACCCCTACCCTGGCTATAGACTCAAAACCTTCAACCAAGTGACCTTCATCATTTGAAATCCTCCAAATAGAATTGATATCTTTCCTATAATTCGCATATTTATGGAAAAAAGGAGTGTTATCATCACCACAGAGAAGCCATAATGCCCTGCTTTTAAGTTTGACCTCCTGTTCACGCTCACATAAAATCTTCCTCTTCTTAGATTCAAGTTCAACCAGTAAAAATTTATCAGCTTCAGTTGAAAAACCACAACAGGGCTTATCAAAAGATTTAGACAATAAAACTTCAATATCAACAAGATCCTTCAGATCCTATGATTTTTTTTTAACGGACCACGATATAGAAACCTCTTTGATGGTCTTAAGGTTCATGGAAAATTGAGAAGCAGATGATAAACCTAAACCTCCATCAAATAATTTCCATGAATTCTTCAATAAAGCAACAAAACCATCATTCACCAACCAATTGGCATTGAACTTAAAGGAACTGCGTGGTCTTATATCATCATTCAAAATATACAATAAAACATGCTGATGTTTAGAATCCCCCCACAACCTACCCACTTCCTAAAATGCAATTTAGAATCCAGCATATTTGCTGAAATCAGCACACGATCGAGTCTCTTGCAAATATTTTCACATCCTACCCTATGGTTAGTCCAAGTAGGAAGGATAACAAAAGGAACTAAATCCACCAAACCAAACCCATCCATCAATCTGACAAAATAATCAGTTAATGAGTCCACTTTGGCCCTTGAACCCCAGATTTCAGAGAAACCCACCGAATAATTCAAATCCCCTCCGAGGATCAAATTATGACAGGGTAAACAATCCAAGCTGAACAAGTTATTCCAGAAATATTCCCTATTCACATAAGGTCCATACACATTAACAAAACTGAAATCCAATTTAAGCTCTATAGAGTAGAGCCGAACACAAAGACCCGAACACACCGCCCAAGCATTCATCAAATGAAAATTGACGAAATCTCCAACCCAATAATAATTCCCCAGACTTTTCTATTGCATCTACTGATACAAACTTCCACTCTATTAGGATAGTTTCCAAATCAGTCACCAAAATGTCTCCTTCACCCATAGTTTCTTGCAGAAATAACATATCAACACCATGCTCATCAATCAACCTCCTAACCACTAGTTTTTTAGGGTTACTAGCCAACCCTCGACAATTTAGGGTCATAACAATCATCAAAGGACTACTGAAGAGGAGTCCGCTGCTCTAAGTGCCTCAGAACCAAATAAAAGATCAGTAATCATAGAAGGATAAGTATAAGAAACCTTGCAAGACCGCCCCGGATCTCGATCCTCATCAAATACCCCCATACTTGCCTTCGAACATGATCGAAGAAAATAACCCCTTCTAGACATAGATTTAGTTTTTGGAAGGGAAACAAAACCTAACACGCCTAAAGCAGAATCTGAAGACTGCTTGCAAGAAGACACATCCATCGCACAATTCCCCAAAAAATTAAACAGGCTAGAAGGAGCCACAGAGTCTGAAGCAGAGGAAAGAACAAGAGGTTTAAGGGTTTCCAAAATATCTGACTGAGAATCAAGAACAACCACGTGTTCCAGCTGATTCCTAGACAAATCCTCCTTCCCATTATCCTTTACAGGAACAAGAAAAACACAGGCCTCCTCCCCACTGTTCTTAACCCTCCAAACTGGTTTTGGCTTAGGGACAGACTTATGATTTTTTTAAATGCTAAGGAACAATCAGGAATCAAATGCCCATAGGAATGGCATCAATTACACCGGAAAGGAAGACCCAAATAATTCAGAGGCTGACAAATTGATTTATCCCCCCATTTAATCACCAAATCTGCAGCAAGGCCTTGCCTCAGGTCAAGGAGAACCAAAACCCTACCCAAACAGCAAACACCCGAATCAAGAAAAGAGAGGTCTGTCTCCAGATGAGTACCCAACATATTCCCGACAAGTTTAAAAAAATCCACAGACCAAAACTCAAATGGCAGATTGGGTAATTTAACCCAAATTGGCAAAAGATCATACCTTTCACATCTCGGATCAAAGAGCGATGACCAACGCTTCAACAACAATCCCACATTGTCCCATCGCCAAACCCCATTAAGGACAGCAGCCGCATCAACTTCTGAGATGAATTTGAAAGCTATGCAGCCCCTAGGAAGAAGAAAAACCTCAGGGCACAGACTCACGTGCATCTTCCATGTCTCATACACCCAATTATTAACTCCCACAGAGTTAAACTTATGACCATTAAAACGACCCACCAGAGATGCGGCATGGGTTAGTACAATGTTGTTTAACCCTATATCTTCCCCTACCGTCATCAGCACAGGCTTATCCAGTTTTTTTATAGTTTACCTAGGCCTCTTCTTACGGAGTCCTTTTGCAAAAATTGACAAGCGCTCTTTAACAGAGAAACCCTCAAAGCCCTGAACCGCATCAACAGGCTTCAAAGCAGACCTAGAAACATCAGCCAAAGGAGCGGCCCTGAAACATTTCGAGAGAAACGACTTTGTATCAACAGACTGAACAGAATCAACCACAGGCTCAATAAACTCATTAACAAGATCCAAGTATTCTGGTTCCAGCCGAGCAGAAACAACCACACACTACCCAAGATTACGACCAACAGGAACAGGCCCTGCCCCCACTGTCAAACCACCATCCGAACACAAGCATGGACAGTCCAAAGACCCATCAACCACCATAGGATCCAGCCCATTTAACACCGAATCATCCCTGAACACAGGATCAAGGTCACAACGAAACAATTTAACCCTAGCATCATCAACCCTAGGCTCAAAACTCTCTTCCACTAGAGCACGGGTTAAAAGCGAAGACGGATGACCCAAAATCTCAGGCACCATAGGACCCAATACTTTCATCGTCTCATACACATTCACGGGATCAAAGCCACCAAAAGCTGCTAGAGCCCTAACATCAACGCCCCGAAACAAAAAAACTCTCCCTCATCTTTCCTCCAACCGGACACAGAGACGGACAACCCATCTGCTCAGACACCACATTCACCGCCTTAAGCCCAGATGCAGGAACAAAACCACATTCGTCTCCATCCTCTCTAACCCTAGAAACTACATCTCGAGACGATAAGACATGAGGTCGATCCTTTGGTGGCATACGCGCCAGAAGTTTTGTCACCCTTAAAGACATACTTCAGGAAAATCAAAACAATCAATGTCCAAAAGAAAACGTGGCATCCAACAACGTTAAGCTTTTAAACTAAGACCTAGAAACAGTACTTCAAAGAAATACATTCTGTCAACAAGAAGTACGTTGGTCCTATAACACCATAAAACTAACCAATCCTATATTTTCTACTAAGCAAGGGAGAATCCCAAATAACCCGTTTTTTTCGTCCTTTTTAGATCGAGCCGAGCCAAATTATAAAGATATACAACTCCTACCTACACAATAAAATCTGTGTTTTTCTTTTTCTTTTTCTATCACTATTTAGACAAACTTAGAGAAAGTTTAAACCTTAAGTTTATTAAAGACATATCATAACTAAAATAAACAATATTCCACACACAAAAGAGGTTTATGTTTATAATTTTGATTTACTTATTTTTGAAACAATATTCACATGAGAGGTTTTAATTTATTTATTTTTTACTTATTTTTCTATAAAATAATTATTGATAATTATGTTATTATTAACTTTTTTGAAGTATTTGCCCTCGTTATCATTTAATTTTTTTATTAAAAGTGGCATTATGATGTTCATTAAATTGTTTTTTTTAAATTGATAGCATGATCTTTGGTTTGCTATTTTAAGAATGACTTTTCAATGTAAGGGTAAAAGTTAATATTTTGAATGCATCCGGCAATGTGTACAGCGGGTGTAGTGCTCTACGTAAATCAATTTTGCCAACCGCACAAATTTATATTCTCGAGCAAGTTTTTTTTTAATCAATATTTTGATTTATTTTTAATTATTTAATTATATAGAAAAATAATTAATTTAACTAATAATAATAATAATAATATTCTATTTTTAAGGTCACCCCCAAGCGAGACACCAAATTGGTGTATGAGACCCCCTTGTTTGTGGGACAAGGGACCCCCCTCTGCGCAGCGATTTAACTGCTAAAGTCTACAAAGGTGTACATACACTACCCCCTCTGGATTTGAACCCGTGACCTCCTAAGAGGAAACACATGCTCTTAACCATTAGGCCCGCTCATGCTCTTAACTTGAATTATAAGAAGAAAATATACATAAAATTATCTTAATATATCACCGGATAAAGAGAAGAATTTTATTTGTATTCTGCAAATTGTCAAAAATGTTTAAAAACCAATATTTATAACCTTTATAAAACTTTCAAATCTATGATAAAACAAGTGAGTTTCAAAATTTTATAAAATCATATTTATTTTTATTTTTCTATGATATATAATTTAATTTAAATTTTTAATTTGTATATGAAAAAAATATATTTATTTTAAGTCGATCTAAAAAATCTGTAAATTTATTTTTGAGTTGCTTAAAGGATAAAATAAAGTTGTAATTTAAAAAAAATTATGCCATTATTTCAAAGTTTAGTTAATGGAGATTTATGAAATTTTTAAAAATTTAAATATAAAATAAATTGAATTCATCCACTATTTAATTTACTCAATTTTTTTACTATTAAAATTTAAATTTACCACATCATTATTACACTAAATATGTAAATAATAATAAGCATCTAAGTTATTGAAGTGGCCCACTTTGGTTTCATGTTGAATTTAATTAAATGATACATTAAAGTGTTGTCTTTAGTAAAGTACTTGGTACCACTCAATGTGGTACGTGGTGCATTTTCTTACGTAGATACCCTTGTAACTTTAGCTTTAGGTTTATTAATAAGGGAACAATATGTCACAAGTTCATTATACTCTTCCCATGGATAAAGGGAAGAATAAAGCATATCTTAATGGGAAAGTAAACTTGATGTAATGTTATTGGGATTGAGTAGCTTTTGTTTCATACAAGTAGATTCATTAAGGAATTTTTTATTTTAAAATTTTATATTAAAATGTGGATAAATATATTATTTTAATATATAAGTGTAGGTTATAATGTTTGATATATAGTTGTCATGGTTAGATGTTATATGATATTCAACATTATGTAAAATTACTATTATTAGTCTTTACTTGGCACGAGGATTATAGGAATTACTTTGGCATTGTTTATAGCCAATTTATCCAAAGTTTTTCTACCCAATTTGTATTTTGGTCAATAAAAGCTTTGAAGTCTTTATTTGGCCTCTTTTATAGGTAGCTTAGGGTAATATGGATTGGACATCACACTTGGAGCATAGACTTGGTAAGTTGTCTTGGTACATATTGCACCTACATGCCCACCTACACTTGTAAAGGAGAGGAAATGATTCTTGTGCCAAATGGAGGGCATGCATATGTATTGATAGTTGTCTTATGAGTCCTTCTTATGATTATCCTCCTACACTTATCTGTTGGGCATCCGTAGCAAAGACGAGCAAAGTCAAGTTTGGTTTATTTCCATTATACAAATTATAGGTTATGTTTTGAGAATTTATTCTTCATCATGTACTCAATTATGATCAACTTCTTTCCATTACCAAAAATTTGGTTTATATGTTCTAAAAATGTATACTTCATCATGTACTCTTTAATTTGCATGTACTCCCTCTTATTGGTAATTATTTAAGGATGTGTCTAACAAGACAATGTTTTTCTCTCCTTTGGAAAGAAATTCAATTCATTTTTAGAAATTAAAGTGATTTGGCCCAATAGGAGTAGTTCAAAAAGTCACGTAGGTAGACAATTTGATTATTTAATTCTATAGTAATTATGGTCAAATTTTATTCTATCTTTGGAATTACTACAAATAAGTGTCTAAAATTTGAAATTTAAACTGCTAAACACAGTTGCAGTTCAACCATATTACCACATCTTCTCAACAAAACCTAAATTTTTCAATTTGAGATTGTAAAATGATAATCTAAAATGTTTACTTTGGAATGGACATACCATCAAGTATGTAGGAGTTGTTGTTTGATTGAATTCGAGCAAGAGTCGGGATTCTTTTTCAATATGAAGTATTTTAAAGATAAGGCTCAGGCTGGTGAATGGGACGAAGTTGAGTGTCATTTCTCTCAGGATTTACAATGATTGATAAGAATTGATATTCTATGAAAATTTTATTCAAGATTAAGAAACATAAGTATTTGGAGGCATTGGACAAATATTGATAGCTATGAATAAATGTCTACTTTTTCTTAAAAGACATTTCCATAATTTGGAGTTCTAGACTACATGGAATTAGTTAAGTAGTTTCATTTTTGTTACAAAAAATACCAGGTTAAAGTGGTTGATATTTTGGTGAAATACCTAAATGTATTCTCAACATTTAATGAGGAGCTATACAAGGAGATAACTTAGCTCCTAACACTATATAACCTTAGGTAGTTTTGAATTGTAGTTGAAATTTCTATGCAAATTCAAATTTGAAATCATGGTTGAGAGCATGTACTATTTTGTGATTGGAACTCAAGTTGTGCCATTCACTTATATTACATTTACTTGAAACACAATATTCCACTTCTAGAGCACGTAGCAATACTTCTATTGTATATCGTTCTCTATTAAATGTTAAAACTTATGATTTTGAACTCTAAATTTTTAGATTAGATAGTTGATTTTAATATTGATTTTGAGATTGGATTATTTTTAGCTCCAAAAAAATTGATATTTTTGTTAAATTAGAGACCCAGTTTAGGGGGTTGACTCGTCCATAGCACACACAAGAATATACCCTTGAAGCCTTGTATGGGGATCCACTTTACTATTAATGCTTAATATCCCAATGACTCTAATTTACTGTCGTTTTATTATAAAATTTGATCTACGTGTTTTACTTGGTATTTCATTGCGGGTTTCATTTTTTACCGTCTACTCCTGCCTTTGCTAATCCGTGGATGCATGGTGTCATTGGATACCTCCCTCCATGTCATCGTTCCTATGCTCGAATGACTTCCCAACTATTCATGCTACTTCCTATGAATAAAATTATTTTTTGTTTCATCACTACACATAATCACTAGCTATGTACTAGCACCCTATGGGTTCCAAATGTGTGTTCATGTTGATTTGGTGGTGTGTTCTAGATTCAATCACCTACTTGTTCAACTCTCCTGTTGGATGTGAGCTATTCAATGGAGTCCACCATTTTCATTGTGCTTGCATGTTGGATGTGAGCTATTCAATGGAGTCCACTATTTTCATTTTCATTGTGCTTGCATGTGAGCTATTCATACTTTATAGTGTGCTCAATCCTCCCGTCGCTTACATGTTTAGGGTTCAATGGTTTTTTGGTGCACTGCTTGATGCTGCAACAGTCTTCCATCCTCCCATGCCTTATGTCGTGTGGATGCGTCTCCATGTAGGTGGTCCATTCAAATGGTGTGTGGAGCATTCCTCCATGGAATGGTAACCCTAATCTGTTGCCCTATGTTGTTTCCTCTAAGTGTGAGTTGATTGTCAGTCATGTTTGATGACAGTTTAATAAATTTTCTACTCATTAAGATTTGCACTCACATTTGTTTGCGTTGTTGGGCACTTAACCTTCTATCTCAATCCATTAATGTATCCCTATGAAAAAAAATTGTGTTAATTGGGTGTGTACTTGTCCTCTAGTCGCACGACTTCGGACATAAATAATTTAATACAAAAAAAATTTTTAAATAATGAAGTTTCCTCCACAAATATGTTCAGTTCTTTTTAACAAGTTTCCTTTTATAAAAATTTCTTTAATATAGCAATATGAAAATCCATTAAGATGTGAAACATCAACTCTCGTAATACCTTAATCCTTGAGTTACAATGATATCCATGTGAAACATCTTCTGTTGTTTTGTTCAATAATTATCTATGTATAAGTAAACTGCCATCTTTAAATAAACTCCTATTGCATCTACAATTATGTAAACAGTTGGCCCATACAAAATTGTCATATGTGGATCTTGATCTCCACTTTGAATTATGATTAAGCTCACGCTCGTGGTAGGCCTCAGGTGTAAATTCATATATATAATTTAATAAGCCACTTGAAACAACAAAGTGAGTTCCAAAAATGTATGTGTTATTTCTAAATTGTACATATTAATATCACAATTAACTGTACATGATCACTTTTAAACCCACGGTCCACACTATCGGGATTACATATCTAAAACCAAAAGTCAAGAGTAATATTGACACAATGTTGGAGCACTACCGACTCACCGAGACTTAATAAACAATATATCCGCAATCAGAGCACCATAAGTGTCATAGGTTAATAAAACATAAGGGATTACATATGTCAAAATGAGTGGTGTAAAATTCATAATAATTTATATTGGTATAGCACAAAATCAATAACATAGAAGATCATAGATTTTTTAAATTAGTTTTAAATTTTAGTCAAAATCACCCAAGGCTCAAGTGAGGTTGGTATAAAGATACCAAGGCTTGGTTAAATCGTTGGGAGATCGACAAAAATGTTGCTTTGCAAAATATAAATAACATTAAAATATTGTCACTTCTAAGTTTAAGGAGAAAATGTGGTGTGAGAAAGATTTAGAGGATAAAAGAAAATTAAGATATTATAAAGATGTCATCAACCCTACTCTAGAAGATCAAAAATATCTCTCAGTTTTAACTAGTTCAAAGAAAAAAATTAATATAACCAAGATAAGAACGAACTCTCATGAGCTTTATAGTGAAACTGGTCGTTGGGCAGTTCCTAAAACACCAGGGGTAGAAAGGATCTGCCATCTTTGTGAGAATATGGACATTGAGGATGAAAAACACTTCCTCTTATAATGCCCTCCAGACACCCACATTTCTCAGCTTCATAATCTTTGTTACAATCTCAACCTTCCTAGCCTTTTAACTTGTCAAAATTATAGTGAGTTGAGGATGCTTCTCTCCAAGCTCTTTGAACATAAAGATACAATTTTAAAACAAACTAAATAATTCATTTCTTTGAGTCTGATAAACCAAAGTTTGGTCTTAAAAAACGTTAACCATCATCATCATCATCATCATTTGATTAATAATTTTATTATTACTATTTGAATTTAATTATTAATTTTATTTATCAATCATACTACATGATCTATAAATGTGAATATTACACTAGTTTCTCGTCTATTTTATTGGGTCCTATCATGTCACGGTGATATGGAATAACTTATAAGGACTCCGTGTATACAATTGCCATTATAAGCATTGAATTGTTTAGGCTAAGTTTAATGATAAACATATTTTAAATATTTTTATGATTATAAACTTAAATTCAAATATAGAAATATATATATATATATTAAATGTTAATAAATTTGTTTTAATCATAATCTGATGTATTGTTAGCAAGTGCTTTTCTATATGTACTCTTAGATGTTACAATTTTAATTTATTATATCTTGTTTTTATGCACGTACATTTATACAATTATAAATTATTATATTTTATATAAGGTAGGGATTTGAAGCTTAGCTTCTATTTACCTTGTTAAAGCAATGTATAATTAGATTGTGTGTGTCATGTTGATACAACATATTGTTATGATATGTAGTATATATGAAATGATGATACTTATCTATTTGTGATGTACATTTAACTAATAGAATCTATACAACTTTAAACATTATCCTTAATTGTGTATATGCGTGCGTACACACATATAGTATGTTTAACTTTAAAAGTTTGTGTGTGTTTACATACGTAAATATCTAATTTTGAAGTTAAAAAAACATACAGATTTATAAGACATTTAATTACATGGAAATTTATGTATGCTTAGTTTAAATATATGCACATGGAAGTGTTTATTTATGTTAGTCAATGTAATACCCTAGTGTTTAAGCCCTAGACTTATGGTCTTTCATGTGATTTATGTTCTTTTGCATTATGGACTTATGATATTTTATATGGTTGTGGACTTATGTTCCTTTGCATGATTAATGTGATTAAGGACTTATGATCATTGTTTGATAATGTGGCTTTGGATTTTGGCACTATTACTAATATTAATGTTATTAATGGCATCATTGCTATCTTTGAATGTTATTACTATTGATGATTTATAAGACATTTAATTACATGGAGATTTATGGGTGCTTACTTTAAATATATGCACATGGAAGTGTTTATTTATGTTAGCCAATGTAATACCCTAGTTGTTAAGCTCTAGACTTATGGTCTTTCATGTGACTTATGTTCTTTTGCATTATGGACTTATGACATTTTATATGGTTGTGGACTTATGTTCCTTTGCATGATTAATGTGATTAAGGACTTATGATCATTGTTTGATAATGTGGCTTTGGATTTTGGCACTATTACTAATATTAATGTTATTAATGGCATCATTGCTATCTTTGAATGTTATTACTATTGATTAAATAAACAACTGGCTCAAAAAAGGAAACTAAAAGAGTACGGGGGACCACGGATTCCACAAAGTGAGGGGGAATGGGGACATCCCTAGCACCTTAAAACTTGTTGTTGGCTTAAGTTTGTCCATCCTAGTTCATATTTACACCTTGATGAGATTGATAATGTTGGCCACCCAAACCTTGTACAACAGACCCTATTCTTGATATTTATGGACTATGGAGTTAATGTTGCATCTTTTTCACACCTTAGTGGGCCCCTCTTGCCTAGGGAAAACTCCTTGGGAAGAGATTCCCTCACATTTATGTGTTTTTGGTCATTTATGAACCATTTTCCTAGTTTTTAGGGGTTGTAACCTATTTTCTAGATTCCACTCATACACTATGCATTGATGATCCTAATTTTGTTCTTCCATGATATTTATGACCCTAATTTTGTTCTTCCATGATATTTATGACCCTATTCGATGCATGATCTCGCCTATTTCTCCCTCCTTGATGCTTTGTAACCCCCCTTATGCATTAGTGTGCACCCATGTGCTCTTCATGGCTCCACTCCTTCATTTTTGGTAACTCCTCCTCATGGTGCTAATTTGGGAAAGGGGATCTCCTAAGTAAGACACCACTCGACTAATGCAAGATAACTCTCCATGATTAATATTAAACCTTACTTATCTCTAATTCAAGTTAATCCCCCGGGGTTAGAGTTGGCCTCCTTGTACTATAAATTCACATGCCCTCTCCTTGTTGAAGCTAATCTTGAGATTTGGACCATGTGACTTGTTCTATCTAACCATGTTGGGAATGTTGGTAGTATTTGGAGTATATTGAGACTTATATTTAGTCTAGTTGTTTCCCTTTTCTTCTATTCTATCACTCTACTAGTCTAGGTTCTCGCACAGGAATCCAAGAAATGGGAATGGTAAGCTAGGTCATGTCCCATAGGCATTGGAGACGAACATGAAAGTAGTAGTGCAAATCATTGTGGTTCTCGAAAGAGGTGGTTCTGAGAGTTTCTAGAATAAGTGAGCATATACATGTGGATCCATGGTATCATCTCAGGGGTGACATGTTCAAGTGAGGCATGCTTGACTATGTCTACGGCTAAGAGGAAAGTTGTCCTGATGAAACTAGTTTCCCATATCTTGAGATAAGTATTTCTCGTATGATTTCATTTATGTTTAGCATATTATTATGATGATTATGTGCAATGGAGGATGATTTGATTTATATATATTATTAATTATTGTATGTAATCCAGTTACAGGAAGAATGGACTCCATAGGATTTGAACCCACGATGTTATTCATTCTAAACTTCTTTCTCTTCTTGAAAAATTGTATTTGTGACTCTACGGTATTTGGAGGGGCGCAACCATATGCTTTGTTTTTCCAATATTTGATAATTTTTCTGTTGTGGGAGCTATTACATTATGTTCGTAACAACGTGTCCACTAAGGATTGTCTTTTCTTTCATCGAACAAGCTTTCTAAATGACCAAGATATGTCTGTTTTGGTCCAACTGCTTTTTCCGTGCCAAGTTGAGCGCACCAGTTGTTAGATTGGAATTTTTTTATGCATGGATATGCTCCTATTTGCATATATGAGTTAGAAGAATGTAATCTGAATGTAATATTGGTTCATGGTTGGAGGGAGGCAACCATACAATCTAAAATATACGACTTAAAAATGGTTGTAGGGGACAACCATAGGGAGTTGATTTCATGGGTTGCGATTGAATCCGATGCCTTTTGCTTTACTATGGTTGTGGTGTGGTTGTAGGTGACAACCTACATATGTGTCTTGATTTGTGATTTTATTATTTTTTAGACTCACCAATAGCACACACGTAACAACACCAAAAAATAACTTAGTTTGCACACAAAACTTATAACAACTATACTTTTTTTCTAACAATTGTGGTTTCGATGTTAATACAAATTTTAATGCATAAATGGGTTTTAGGACCTTATTCTTACTAGGGATGTTAAATAATATTCCTGAAGCAAATTTGTTACAATTTTGACCATTGGTAATTAAATAATTAATTTAAGTGTCACAACTTTAGTTATAATTCAATCTCTAGAGTTAAATGTTTTAACCATTTAAGTGAATGGTTAGTTAGCCTAGCCGTAACTTATTTGTATATGTTGTGCTTAAACTTAAATTAGACCTAGTTTTAGCACCTTTTACATCGTTTAAGGGTCATGGACACTACAAAGTGGTATTAGAGATGAAGGTTTCAACACTCCAGTTGTTGGGCCTTCTGTGAAGTTACAAGTCACTATGTAAACATGCATTTGCATTAGATAACTTGGATGATGCACCTTTATATAGTTTCACATGTGAGTTATTTAGTTAAATGGTTAGCTTGAGATGGATATAGACTTGATGTTCAACTATTAAGGAGAAATATGAGAATTATTTCTATCCCCCTTGTCTAGTTAGGTAGATTGTAACTTAGAGAAGTTGGCTAGTTACTTTATAAACCAAAAGAAAAGTAGTTTTAATGATAATGAACTTATATCAATGTGTATTTTACTAATAGAATGTCGATAATGAACACATTGCAGTTCCTAGTGATTGATTGAGCAACTACTCTGACCACTAAACTGGAATTTTAAACAAACATGTGAATACTAAAGATTCAACCAGTATAAGCTCAACAGATGGAAGCCAAAGATTGGAGATGGAATTTGAGGTGGACAGAGACCATATAGTCCTGAAAAGGAGTTTGTTGAGGGAAGAAGTTCAATTAGACATAAGAGGAGAAGTGAACTGTTAAGCTTGGAGGATTCAATGAGGAAGTGTAGAGAGGATAATGAAAGGATAATTCATATCTAGGAGCATATTATGAATGATCTAAAATCATTGAAACCATCTAAAGATCCGCTAAAAAGAGTCATAAAAGAGGTTACGGTAGGTCTAGATCATATTCAATAAGACCTTATCACTCAAATAAAAAGAAGGGGTATGCATCAAGCAATACAGAGAGTAGTCCTGAAAGATATCCAGTGAGATACAAGAAGAGGAGGTTTGCTCGAGGTGAACTAGTAGGACAACTTAGAAGAACCAAGCTTCCAACTTTTGATGGAGAAGTAAAGCAAGGAGAATATGTTAAAGCATGGTTGTTGGGACTCAATAAATTCTTAGAGTTGCACTAATACATGCCTAATATGGAAGCATGGGGAGCCATATATCATTTGCACCGAAACACATCTATCTCATGGGATCAACTAGTTAAGCTAAAAGACATCGATGAAGATAGAATCTCTTGGAAGAAATTTAAGAAGTAATTCCATAAGGAATACCTCTCTGAGCATTACTATAACAAAAACATGGTAAAGTTCTTTGAGCTTAAGTTGGGAAGCATGACTATGGATTCCTATGAGAAGAAGTTTCTAGAACTTTTGAAGTATGCAGACTTCATCAAAGATGAGAAGGTAAATATTCAAAGGTTCCTAAGTGGTCTTCCTGAATCTTATATAGATAAAATACAATATGATAGACCAAGGAACCTTAAGGATTCCATCTAGAAGGAAAAAAACTTATATGAACAGAATAAGAGCAAGGCCCCATATCGAAGAATTGGAAGGATATGAAGAAAGACAAACATGAGCAAATAAAGAAGGGTTTCCATCCTTCAAAATTCAGAAATGGTAATTCTTATCAACAAGGAAAACCAAGGGAATATCCTTTAGGGAAAATACCACCCGTGGAATGTTGGATATGCAAGGAAAATCAATTTTCCAGCTAGTTCCCGCATAAGGAGAATACCTTCACAAAATTCAAGAGGCTTAAATTGTTGGATATGTAGGTGGAAGTGTTCATAGGATCTATGCAACCCTGGATGGGAGGCAAGTTGACCACCAGTCCCAAATGATTGAGGTAGCAGGTAATATTGCTAAAAAAACCATAACTATTTTGATTGATTTTGGAGCTAGTAATAATTTCATTGCACCTAATCTAGTTGAGAAATGTCATTTGAAGAAAAGTAAACTTGAAACAACAAGTCTAGTACAGTTAGCTACATGATCCAAGAGGAAAATCACAAAATTTGTAAACATGTTTCCTTTAGAAATGAGTGGATGGAAAACCTTTGAAGACTTAAACATCATACCCTTGGGTTCATTTGATTAATTGATTGGCATGGATTGGTTGGATGCACACCACGCCATACTAGATTGTCATAATAAAACTTATACTTGTTTGGATTAAGAAGGAAACCAAGTGATAGTTGAAGGTATACTTAGACCCATATCCATGAGGCGGGTCTCAACTCTACAATTGAATACATGTCTTAGAAAGGTGTGCCAGTTATATGTAATTCACGTGGGAGAGTCAAAAGAAGGGAAAGAGCCAGAACTACAGGATTATCCAATACTACAAGAGTTTGTAGATATATTTCAAGAACCACCAGGAATGCCTCCTAAGAGGAACATTGATTTTTCTATCGACTTGGTTCCAAGAACAATACCTTCATATAAATCACCTTATAAAATGATTACCCCATATTTAAAGGAATTACAGATGCAGTTAAAGGAGCTACTAAAGAAAGGTTACATAAGACCCAGTGTTTCACCTTTGGGAGCCCCTGTTTTATTTGTGAAGAAGGATGAAACTCTAAGACTTTGCATAGATTATAGGAAGTTGAACAAAGCAACGATTAAAAACAAGTACCCCTTACCAGGAATCGATGACTTGTTTGATCAATTGAGAGGATCCAAGGTGTTTTCAAATATAGATTTGAGGTCGGGATACCACCAAATTAGAACTAGGAATGAATATATCAGTAAAACAACATTCAAAACAAGGTATGGAGATTATGAGTTCACAATGGTACCTTTTGGTTTAACAAATGCACCAACAGTATTCGTGTTTAATAAATGTAGTCCTTAGAAAATTCTTCGATAAATTTGTTATTATATTCTTGGATGGCATCCTTGTCTATTCCATGACAAAAGAAGAACATGAAGAACATCTAAGGTTAGTAATCCAAGTGATTAGAGAACATCATTTGTATGCCAAATTAAGAAAGTGTTCTTTCTATCAAGGAATAACCCACTACCTAGGTCATATCATATCTAAAGAAGGCATTTCAGTAGATCTCGAAAAGATAAGATCCATTATGGAATGGCCAACACCTAAGAATGTATCAGAAGTAAGATCTTTCATGGGGTTAGCTAGTTACTTCCAAAGGTTCATCGAAGTATTTTTGAAGTTAGCTCATCCTATCACTTGCAAAAGAATGGTGAAAAGTTTGAATGGAATCACAAGTGTGAAGATAGTTTTCAAAGGCTTAAGGAAATGCTTACTAGTGCACCTATTCTAAAGATTGCAGATCCGCAAGGAAACTTTGTTGTGTGCATAGATGCATGTAAACAAGGCATTGGGGGAATATTGATGCAGGATGGACATGTGATCCATTATGAATCCAAAAATTTGAAGGAACATGAGAAGAACCATGCCACCCATGACTTAGAGCTTGCAACTATCATCCATGCCTTGAAGATGTGAAGACATTATCTAATGGGTAAAAAGTTTGAGCTGAGAACTGGTCATGATGGTTTAAACCTCTTGTTTGAGTAGCCTAATTTGAATGCAAGACAGAGGAGGTGGACGGAGTTATTATGTGAATATGGATTTGACATCAATCATATCAAAAGTAAGGAAAATAAAGTAGTTGGTGCGCTTAGTAGGGACATATATGCGATGCATGTAGAAGCTATCAAGACTAGCACATCATATTTAAAGGATAATATCATTGAAGCTAGTGCTACAGATGAACTCTATCACCAAGTAAAAGAAGGATTGAACCAACATAAATATCCACATAAATTTGATAAGTATAAGTTTGAAGAAAATGGGATACTCATGCACAAAGATAGAGTTTATGTGCCAAATGTTGGAGGTATAAGCAATATGGTTCTAAAGGAAATGCATGATGTTCCTTATGCATAAAAATATTCAGGTTATCAGAAAACAATAGAAGCAATAAGGAAACAATACTATTGGCCAGGGATGAAGAATGATGTTGCAAAATATATAGCTAGGTTCTTGGAATGTCAAAAAGTTAAAGTTGAGCATCGACATCCAGTGAGATTGTTGCAACCCTTGCCAATATTAGAATATGGGACGTAGTGACGATGGATTTCATCACCAAGTTACCTAAGACGAAAGTGCAAATGATGCTATCATGGGTATGGTAGATAAGTTGACTAAGGCATCACACTTCATTCCAACAAATACAACTCACAAAGCAACGAACATTGCAGATATTTACATGAAATAAATAGCCAAATTGCATGGTATTCCGAAGGCTACAATATCAGACAGAGATTCAAAATTTACTTCTAAATTTTGGAAAGGATTGTTCGATGGGTTTGGTACAAGTCTAAACATGAGTACAACATATGACCCTCAGACAGATAGGAAGATAGAAAGAGTTAATCAAGCGATTGAAGATATGTTAAGGATGTATGTGATGGATCAACCATATAAGTGGGAAGATTATTTACACTCGGTGTGATTTGTTTAAAATAATGGATATCATTCATCTTCGAATATGAGTCCTTTCGAGGACATGTATTGAAGGAAGTGCAATACTCCCATTAGTTGGGATAACCCAATAGACAGGTTCATTGTTGGACCATAATTACTAAAATATATGGAGGATTAGATGGTTAAGCTAAAGTTGAACCTAAAGGTATCTCAAGACAGGAAGAAAGCTATGTAGATCATAACATGACAAGAAAGTAGTAGTGGGAAGCATTGTGGTTCTCAGAAGAGGTGGTTCCAAGAGTTTCTAAACTAAGTGAGCATATACCTATGGATCCATGGTATCAAATCGAGGGTGACCTATTCAAGCAAGGAATTCTTGACTTTGTTTATGACTGGGAGGAAACTTGTCCGACTGCATCAGGTTGCTCATATCTTGAGATAAGTATTTCTCATATGACTTGATTTACATTTAGCATAATATTATGATCATTACGTGCAATGGAGGATGAATTGATTTATATATATTCTTGATTATTTTATGTAATAATCGAGTTACAAGAATAATGGGCTCTGTAGGATTCGAACCAACGATGATATTCATTATAAACTTCTTTCTCTTCTTCAAAAATTGTATTCGTGACTCTACGGTATTGGGAGGGGAACAACTGTATTCTATGGTTCACCAATATATTCTCATTTATGTGTTGTGGGACCTATTCCATTGTGTCCATAACAACATTTCTAGCAAGGATCACCTTTCATTTTGTTGAAAAATATTTCTAGATGACCAAGATATGTTCGTTTTGGTCGAGCAATTTTCTTGGTGCCAAGTTGAGTGCAGCAGTTGTTAGATTGGAAATGAATATGCATGGATATGCTCCTATTTGCATATTGTATTTTGAATAATTTAATATGAATGTAATATTGTTGATGGCTGGAGGGAGGCAACCATACAATCCAAAATATACTAGTTAAAAATGGTTGTATGGGACAACCATTAGGAGGTGATTTCGTGGGTTGCGATTGCAGCCGATGCCTTTTGTTTTGTTATGGTTGTGGTGTGTATATAGGTGAAAAACTACATATTTTCCTTGATGTGTGATTTTATTACTTTTCAACCTCACCAATAGCACACATGTAACAACACCAAAAATTAACTTAGTTTGCATAAAAACTTATAACAACAATACTCTTTTCTTCTAACAATTGTGGTTTCAATGTTAATACAAATTTTAATGCATAAATGGGTTTTAGAACATTATTCTTACTAAGGACGTTGAATAATATTCCTTAATCACATTTGTTACAATTTTGACCATTGGTAATTAAATAATTAATTAAGTGTGGCAACTTTAGTTATGATTCAATCTCTAGAGTTAAAAGTTCTAATCATTTAAGTGAATTGTTAGTTATCGTAACCGTAACTTATTTGTATCTGTTGTGCTTAAATTTAACTTAGTCTTAATTTTAGCACCTTTGGCATTCTTTAAGGGTCAAGGACATTACAGCCAAATAATGCAAAACAGTATACTCGCAATCTTCCCATATTCATTAAGGAAATTTACTTTTAAGTAACAATACCTCTATCATCTCTTCACAACATAAATGTTGTATCTATCAATGGTTGCAAAAATTTATAGGAAGAGTCTTCTTAGTCTTTCCTGATAGCAAGTTAGGGTTTAAATATGCCTCCTTGACAAACATAGTGAATTTTCTCAAAGAGGAGGGAAGACCTCCTCCATTAAGGAAATGAATGATTACCCCTCTCAAGGGGTCTTGGTACCCAAGGTAAAATTATTTATTTTAAAGAACTCTTTTATGTTTTGGAATGTCTTTAAGAAATGCTAAGGTTTATTTTCATTCAATCTCAAATAATTCTCCTATGTTTTGTACAAAGGATTTTAACTTGTCCTTTGTGTAAGTAATGTGGAGTTTCGATGTTGAACCTTGGTCTTGCATAAATCAAGGTGGAAGATGATTATGCTTTAACAAATAAGAGATAGCTTGTTGGTCCCAAGCTACATTTAGAGTCAATTTCATAGTGTTAAATTTGAGTAAAAATGTCTAATAGGGTGAAATCATGAATCTGGGTGTCTATTCTGTGCGAATAATTTTTTCAAATCCATATTCTGTAACCTTTCAACCGAACTAATTTATGTTTTCGACCGAAAACATAGAACTAACTTTCAGCCAAAAAAATTGTTCGGCCGAAAGTTACTTTTAATGGATATCGTTAACTTTAAAGTTAGAAAGAACTAACTTTATAGCTTTCTAACTTTAAAATTAATCGTGTCCGCTAAAAGTAACTTTCGGCCGAAATATTTGTTCGGCTGAAAACCTATAAATTTTCAAAAATGGAATTCCATTTCATTTCTGACTCTTCTTCCAATTTCGGAGACATCGGATCATATGAAATACTTACAATTTATCTTCACAAATAATACCATTAGTTGCATAATTCAATCTACTTTCTATAGATGAGAATTTTGTTGAATTTGGTGCAATCCACTAATTTTATTTATTATATTTCTTAGAAGGTGTCTGGATTGCTTCAAAATTTAATAGAATTCATTGAAATGAAAATTCAATAACTTCTTCAAGACACCATGAAAAAAATTGGAAAAATCATAGTCCCCAACATTGATGTGTTGTATTCAAAGGGGTACTTTTCATTTTTTTTGTTTTGAATTGGAAATTAGGGAAGATGTCGTGTCAAACTAAACATGTCAATTTTATGCTAGTTTTTCAGATTGGTCCACTTCAAAAAAATCTAATAATTATTGCACGTGGTTGTTGGATACAAACTTATAGGAAGATGTTATTACAATCTGTCTAGATCATCATAACATATTTTGTTTTTAATGAAAAATAGTTGAATAATGAATTAACTAGTGCCTAAAAACATGACTATTTATCATAATTTCATTAATTAATAACATACTATCAAATACTTGCAAACATGACATATCAAATGCCAATAAAAAAAACTAAAAAATAACCGATAGAAAGCTAAAACAATTCTCTACAACTTTTGTTTTTACTACAAAATGAAATTCTAAATACAAATATAATTTTTCTTTGCTCGAAGTTGACAAACTTGCAAAAGCAACACTCCTTTTCTCATTACCCCCCCTGCAAGTAGACACCCAGATTCATGATTTTACCCAATATCCTTCTTGAACATTGGAGCTATAAATCTCTTTCAATCATGGTAACACTTTGTAAATTTATTGCTTTAGGTTTAGAGTTTGTGAAGATTGCATCTATAACCTCTATGAAAATAGGAGCCAGGGATGATGGGCACTTGGGGGTTATGTATTAAGGTTTCTAGGGATTCTAGGGTTAGGGTTTACTACTGGTTTTCTGATTCAGTGATGATGCCATATTTCTATTGCTTAAACTAGATTTTATGGCCGGTGTTTGGTTTTGTGGTAGCTATCTGGTGGTTTCATGGTGCACGAGGTTGTGGGATTTTTGGTTGTTTGTATCAATTGAGGGTCTGGTGTCCGAGCAGGAGGTTTGCTAATTATTTTGTCAATTGTTGGGGTTGACCTTGTGATTGAGCACATGATTCTGAGGTTGTCCTTGTTCCCCATTCTAATGATTCTAGTGGTTTCATTTCTTATAGTCTTTGGGTCTTCTGGACATGCAGTACACCTTCGAAGATGGGTTTCCCACAGTGGCTGGTGAGGTGGAAGGTCGTTGGCGTTATTCTCGTCGAAGATCTAAGGCGTATAAAACCCAATAGTGTCCGAAGTGGTTTGTTGTTGATGATGATTTTGTCATGGATAAGGTGACTTCTTTGTGTTTGCATGCGCTAGTGGAGAGGCTAGAATAATATCTCTTGGACAAGGATGATTGGGTGGACTGGATATCCAAACATTGGAAGCCTATGTTAGATTATGCACCGATTATTAGTAGATTATTGAATGACTGGTTTGTTTTCCTTTTCCTAGAGGAATCTGATGCAGTGCATATTTTTGAGGGTCTTCGGCACATTAGAAAGGATTCACAGGTCTCGTTTCTATGGTGGGTGGATTTCGATCCTATGCGCTTTAGGGTTTTGAGGAGGTACTTGTCGGAGATACTTTCGTACCTGTTCTTTCCATTATGGACGCAAGATGTATTCTAGGGCATAGCTAACTGTATTGGTCGCTTCATTTCTTTAGATGAAAAATTGTTCCATTCCTTTGAAAATCGTATGGTGAAGGTCTTGGTCGACATGGACATCTAATATGGTTTACTGGATGAGATGGACATGTCCTAGGGTGAACATACGAGGGTTCAGAGACTAGACTATTTACATGTCCCTTTCAATTGGCATTGTTGTCATCTGATGAGGCATTTAAAAAATAGATGTTCGTTGTTTCTCAGTGGTAGTTTACCCTTAATGCTTGTCACTGGGGTTGAATTGGAGCAGAATATTTCCCTACCTGATTCGATTGAGACCTTAGTGCTACTGATTGACAATTTTACAGGTGTCACTAGTTCGCCGAATTGGAAAACCGATAAGTTAGACACCTTAATTGACTTAGTTTATGTGAATTTGTCTAAAAGGGATATTGATGATATTGATGATATTGAAAGGTTGGCAATGATCAAGAGTCATGATTCATATCCTTCCACTTCTGGTTTGCGGGGGGATGAGGTCGTTCTACCTAATTCCTTGACCTTACCTGGTGTTAGGGGGAGGGTTATGTTTCATCCTCTCAGGGGACATTGGGTGCAATTTTAGGGGTTGATGGCTATGTGGGATCTATTGTCACACCTATGATTACTATGGGAGACGAGGGATATGGTTGGGGTCCCTTCACAAGACCCTTAGGTGCTCTTTTGGATGATTTCCCACCACTGGTACCTGTAGTTGTTTCCTCGGCTGAGGAGAGGGATATGGGTCCCCCTAGTCCTATCGAGCTCTTGTCCTTTAAGGACCCAACACTATTTAAGGCTCTTCCTATTTTTTCGTACCGATATCCGGTGTCTCCTTCCATCTTAGATTTGGCCTCTATCAAGAATGAGAACGTTACCATTAGACGTAATTGTAATGTTAAGAAGTCTTTGGGTTGTTGGGGTGATAGGCCATCTCCAAGGGATGGTGGCTACGTCCCTCTCTCCACTCGTATCAAAGAGGCATCTAGAGTTTGGAATCCCTCGACTTCTCCTACTCTATCCAGGGTCCTTAGAGAAAAGGAACCCTCTTTCTTGGTTACTTGATGTGTTTGATATCCTTTAATATTAGAGGGTTTTCAAGGGTGACCTAAATAGCTTTCCCTCAAAAAATTGTTGGATGAGATGAAGCCAGATATGGTTTTTATTCAAGAGACTACGTGTTCACAGGAGCAAGCATTGATTTATTTCTCACTACTCCACCCGGGATGGGAATTATGTGCTTGTGATGTGGCTGGTCTTTCGGGGGGGTTCTTATCTCCTTGGAACCCCTTGGTTGTCAGATGTAAATATTTTCATACTTTTGCGGGTATTCTGGTCAAGACCCGGTTCAAAGGTTTTATATGTCTCTAGAATTGTATGAACGTATATGCTCCTTATCATGAGAGGGAGAGGTTCTAGAATTTGGTTTTGGAGAAGGGTTTGCTTAATATTTGCAATCTCATCATTGCAGGTGATCTAAATTTTACCATTTCGAATACATAGGTCTAGGGAAATTGTGCTAGGGGTGATCCTTTAGCAAATTATTTCTCTAATTTATTGTTGGATTCACACTTGGTGGACATCACTCCTCATAATTTAGGTCCAACTTAGCGTAATGGTCGGGTAGGATCTGCTAGTATTGGAAAACGTTTGGAAATATTTCTAGTAGCAAAGAAATTGGTTCCTCAATTTTCTCAGCATAAGGTGTGGAGCATGCCATCGAATATTTCTGACCACTACCTGATTTTCCTTGATTAGATGGAGGTGGGTAAAATACCTCCCTCTCCCTTTAAAATCAACCAGACATGGTTGAAGGAGGAAGATTTCACGAATTTGATCAAGCATGCTTGGACTCAACATTGTTTGACAGGGGTTAATGATGCAATGTCTAGACTTGTAGGTAAGCTCAAATTCTTGAAGCGGATGTTCTACAATTGGGAACATCATATGAAACTTTATAGAAGTAGCGAGTTGTTCTTGATTGAGACTTTCATTGTTTAGCTCTTCTTGAGTGAACCTAGAGGAATTTTATATCTGGAAGAGGTTGGTTTGATTACTAAGCTTAAGGATCGTAAGGAGGAATTGCTAGCATTCAATACCTCATCTTAGAGGCTCAAGAGTGGGGTGTTTTGGATCCAGCAGGGGGATGGAAACATGAATTTCTTTCTGAATTTTTCCAGTGCTCGTCATAACATGAATGTGATTTGGGGGTTACAATATCTGTAGGGTAATATTTTCCATGATGATAAAGCATTGAAGGAGTTTGTTGTGGATTTTTTCTCTACGAAATTTAAGGAGGATGGTACTTCCCATATACAAGAGCAGCTACAAGCCATTAAACCCCTTCCTACTTAATTCAATGCAGAGAATGTTGGGGAGGTTGGGAGGGTTGTTAATTTATAGGAAGTGCAATCGATACTAGAGGGTTTTTCTAAGGATAAAATCTTTGTTCTGGATGGATGGACGATGGAATTTTCCCTAGCGTTTTTTGATTTGGTGGGTGGTGATCTAGGGGAGGCAGTGGAACAGTATAGGGTGGAAGGTTATGTTTCAAGGTCCTTCAATGTTATTTTTCTTACACTGATCCCTAAATGTGAGAAACTGATGAATTTTTTTTACTATCGAACAATTTCATTATGCAATATAGTGTACAAGGTCATCACTAATATTATCTCTAATAGTTTGAAACCGTTATTAGCTGATGTTTTTTTGGAGGAGAAAATTGGATTCCTCAAGAACCGACAGATCTTGGAAGCAGTGGGTATCACACAGGAAGTTTTACATTCCATTAAGGTTTGAAATTTGGAGGCTTTGATTTTAAAAATGGATCTGGTTAAGGCATCCGATAAGGTCAACTGGACTCTTTTAAGACTTGTTTTGTTGTAGGTGGGGTTGATGGTGGACACTGTGAACTGGATTATGGCTTGCGTTACCTTAGCCAATTTTGTTGTTATCATTAATGGTACACCCTTGACTTTATTCAACTCTAGTCGTGGTCTTTGACAGGGATGTCCACTAACGCCTTTAATTTTTTTGTTGGTTGTTGAAGGACTGATATTGCTCATTGTTGAATCCAAAAGACATGGTAAGATTCATGGTATTGTTTTTTCATCAACTCTGGCTATCACACACCTATTGTTTGTAGAGGATGTAGTGTTAATTGGTCGGGGGACATTGGAGGAATGGTGGTGTTATAAATCTATCATTGACATTCTTACTGCAGCCTCAAGCATGGAGACCAGCATCAAAAAATATTCCTTTTTGTGCAATAACTTGAATAGTGACTCAGCTGCTAGTATTAAGGCGTTATTTCCTTACAAGATGGATCTGATTGAGAGTGGATTCAAGTACCTTTGGTATGGGGTGAACCCATTTAACTACCTTGTTAAGGATTGGCGGTGGATTGTTAAAAAATTTGAGAAAAGGGTCTGTAATTGGACATACATATTTATTTCTTTGGGGGGAAGACTTATACTCCTGAAATTTGTGTTGAGTGGTATCCCTGTTTATTGGTTCTCATTGGTCAATATTTTGAGCTCTATTATCAAGGATATCATAAAGACAATGTGAAACTTTATGTGGGGTGGTAAGGAGACTAAGCATGCATCACATTTGGTCAAGTGGGACAATTTAACCAGACCTTATGAATGTGGGGGTTGGAATGTGAAAAACCTCAACTGGTTCAATGTATCACTTAGGATGAAGAGTATGTGGATGAAATTGAGAGGGAAATGCATTTGGAACAGGGTTCTGTGTGAAAAATATCTACATAAGTTATCTTTGACTGATTAAGTTAGAAAGGGTGAACACTCGGTCGCTAACACTTCCCTCATTTGGAATGGTTTCTTGTGAGTTTTTGGGTGGATTAGCAAGGGCCTATGATGGAAGGTAGGAGATGGGATATTTGTGTAGGTAGGAATTGATCTCGTGATCGGTATGGAAGACACTTATTTCCTTTCATAGTCCTTAGTCAGTTATCTACATGATTTTGGTATTATAACTCTCAACCAGGCTAGGAATGTATGTGATTGGCCTACTTCTGGCTTCTATTGGTTTTCATCAGAGGACCTTGACCTTACTGGTGATTGGAAGTTGGAATGGGACCGATATACTGCCTAATTGTCTTCATTGGGACTTCACCTTACTAAAGTCGAGGACAACCTTGTTTGGTCCTTCAACTCTGTGCCGGGACAAGTAACTACTAAAATTACCTATGATTTTCTTGTTGACTCACTTTTGATTCCTATCAAGTGTTATTGGCATTAGGATTTGTGGGTGTGAAAGATTCCAATTAAGATCAAGTGCTTTAGTTGGATCTGTATAAACAATAAGGTGAACACTTGGGGAAACCTTCTCAAGAAAGGTTGGGTCGGCCCAAACATCTTTCAACCTTGTGTTACTGAGGTAGAATATGTTTAGCACTTATTTGTGGGTTGTATATTTGGGAAGGAAGTCAGGCGGGTTGTCACTAGATTTTTTTCTTTTTCATATCTTTGGGAGGACTTCTCATTACATGATACTATGGTACGGTGGATGAAGTCGGGTTTTAGACCTTCGTATCTTCCTCTTTTATGTTTTTGGAAGATTTGGTAGGCTAGGAATGATGCTATCTTTCAAGATGTTAGATCGTTGGTTCATAGAGCTATGTTGGGTGCCATCAACCTCATTTCTGATTATATTGAGGTTGTTCAGGTAAAACCTCCCCGTAACATTAGGTGTGCTCCAGAGGTATATGGTACTACGATGCTTTTTGATGGGGTAGCCGCACTGGGCAATGGGGGTACTAGAGCGGTATTGTTAATCAATCAGACACATTATTTTTAATTGAATATTTGTTGTGTAAGCAACACCAATACTAGAGCGGAACTACTTGCTCTCTAGGGCCTTCTATATATTGCTTATGGCATGGGCCTTCCTGAACTAAAATTTTATGGGCATTTTAAGACTATCATTGATTGGATCAATGAGGTAGTTATCTTGAGGTTTTTGGAGCTGGAAAACTAGTGAGATAGAACTAGGGAACTTAAGGACACATTTCCCATTATTGAATGTCACCATATATTTAGGGAGCATAATGGGATTGTGGATGGTCTATCCAAGGAAGCTTTGCAGCTCACTACTGGTCATTTCTCTTTGATGGAATTTCTGGAGGGTGATATGATAACTACTTATACTTTTAGGATCTTTGTCTAGTCCTTTCCTAGACTTAATATTGGACACTAGTGACGACTGTTTGCTTACTACATTTTGTTGTGGCATACAGTAGCTTTTTAGTAGCATGTTTAAATATTTCAGAATGCTCTAGCTTACTATAGTTACCTATATGTATTTGTTTAAGTGATGGTAGGATTTATTTAGTATTTGGTTGTGGAGGAACTATGGAATGGATTGGCGAATGCTGAGGTTTCTCGACATTTTATGACTGATATTTTTTTAGATGTAACCGGTTCCTTTGATTTTATATAAAAATGAATGATCGTTTCTTCTTGAAAAATAACATTTGTGAAAATACACATTTATGATAATTTGAGCAAAGAGCTTTGTAATAAAATTATGTTGGAATGTGAAAACCATAAATAGACATAACTATTGGATTATGAGAACATTATTTTTCTTAAAGTAAAAAGTGAAAGAACAATGAATTTTACTTGAAAGGCTTAGTAATTAATCACCAATGGATAACACTAAAACAGAACCCAAATCAGGAAATTGAATTTGTAACATACATAATTGACCCCACCCTCCAAGTCAAAGGTGTGGGATATAAGGAAAACACTTTTTAATCTAATAACTAAAAATCATGATAACAGTTTAGTAACAAAGGTATCGAGATGGAAACTAAGGTTGCAATGTCCATTAGTAGGTGATCTCAATATCATGGTATGTTTATAATAAATAACAAACTCAACAAATCTTAACCAATACAATAATTTATATTCTATGGTATATAAACCATTGTTAATACTTCTAAATGCATCAAGACAACTGGTGTAGAAGGGTCCTTAAAACTGCTTAATTTAGAATATGGTAAAAGTAGTTCATGTATGATAATTACTCATATATTCAGTTTGAAAACCACTTAACTTAGAGTATGGTAAAAGTAGCTCCTTTATGAGAGTTATTCCTCTTTTAGGTTTCAAAACCGCTTAATTTAGAATATGGTAAAGTAGCTCCTATATGGGAATTACTCATCATTCTATTTTAAAGGGAAAATTAAATGGTCCTTCAATAACAAGGGCTATTTAGAAGATAACTCGTCTAAAATGGTACCCTTAGAATTCAATATTTCACCACTTTTTTTTTAGAATATTTTACTTTGTTGCCTATGTCAATGCCCAATGGAATTTTTAATTTTAATGTTAAATTAGACATGCAAAAAAATTGTTGGTTTAGATTGATTTAAATCCCATATCTATCAAACCCTGATAAGGGTCAAATATTTTGAGGTACAAACATTTCATCTAGTCTTTTCACTTTAAGGTATTTGATCTCTCTCAGCACTTGATAGATTTGGGATTTAGATGGATTTAGGTTGGTATTTTAAGTCATAAATCTCAATATAACTAGTGAATGGTTCGACAAATTCAACAAGATTTATGAAAGTGCAAAATAAGAAAGTATTGAGTTCTTATGAAAACACATCATCTTTGAAATGGTGCCATGGATAAATTAATGTGTGATGGTATAAATTTTGTTTATAAATGGTCACATGGCTAGTGTAATGTGCAGTGGTAGAAATTTTGTTTAAATCTCTTGGTTGACATCAATTTACTATAATAATAAAATGCATTTTGTGCAAGTAATGTTGGTAACGATATTCATGTAAATAGTTGTGGGTGAAAGGTTAGTAGATCAAAGATTAGAGGTTAGTAGAGAGGGAGGAAGGCGTACATGTGTGTGTGTGTGTGGTATTATAATTGTCAAGGGGTATGCCTAGGGTTTCCAAGTCTTGAGATAATAGGAGGTGTCAAGGTTTAAGATACCCTGGAAATTTGTGGTCATAACTATGGGATATGACGATGTGGCTCATTATATACTTGATCCTTTTGGGCATGTCAATATTTCATCGAAACATTTGTTGTATCATTCATTGTTCTCTATGGAGGGACTATACCTATGGCGTAGACTAACCAACATGGAGAATCAAATCGATGGAGATAGGTCATGGAAATATATGGGTTTCATGCAGCCTACAATAAGTATTGTCCTCTATTGTCCTTATGACATGAAACATACCCAAATTACTTCTTACTAAAATGGGAAGTGGGGTTAAAAAAAATTACTTCCTCACAACCAATCAAAGACGTTAGTCTTAATGATTATTTATCATCACAGGTGGGATTCATTCAAGAGAAACCAATACATTCAAAAAGGTATAAGTCAATATTTCCTTATTATATCATACTAATCTTCTTCAAGCATTCGCGCAATTATATCCAATCAACTATTTCATTTAAAATCTCAACGTCGCATGTGTGTGTGTGTGTGTGTAGCCGTGATCTCTTTTAAGATATCTACTATAATTAATAAAGTAGACTCGTTATATTTTTATAGAAAGATACCAATCTTAATGGTAATTGATAGACTATTACAAGAAGGTATTCTTGGAAAATACACCTATTGTAACTCTATCTAAATACTCTTATAGTTAAGGTCAATACCATTACTCTTATCATGCTTATTTATAAACTATGAATTACATTAAACACTAAGAGTATGAGAGAATACATCTATAGCTGGTACGATTACCTTCCAAAAGTAAATGTGGTAACTTAGACAAAGCTTGTAGTACCTATGTTGTGATATTCTCAAGTAAACACATTCTTAAAATATTATTTACAAAACCACTATTTGTAGTGCACTATATTCACTTTGATGTAATTATTGAATGAAGCAATTTTTAAAGAACCATGTCAACTTTCCTCATTAGTAAGAAAAAATCCTAAGCATAATTTTTTTTATTCAACCATATGATCCTTAATAACATGAAGGTATGGTTATCCAAATCACTTAATTATATCAAAATATATCTCTTAACCTTAAATTCACTTAACTAATGTTAACATAGCTCACTACCATGTCTAGTGTCTAAAGATTATACTTGTCCATACAAGAAACATAAAATTATATTAATCTAGATGCTACACATCCCTAAGTCAACAATTACTTTTCTATGCATTATATCCTCGATATTAGGCTTACTGTAACAATCCAATAAATATGCATTCTACCTTCCGAGGCAGTCTTTCGAGCATAAAGTTTATTTATACAAGTGAATACAAATATCACCTAGTAATATTACACTTTGTTATTTCAACTCTACATAAGACAAGTAGAACTAACCTTTTCATTGTGCTCATGATTAGGCATAACATTCATAACAGAATTATCCAATATTATCAATAATGTCATAAGAAACAAAGAACACTTACCAAAAAAATAACTAGGATTCTGAATCTAAAAGCGACTAAAGGCTTGACTTCAACTTTCATCCCAACCTTCTAGCTCTCTGTCGAGTATATGTTTTCCCGTCAAGAGACCACCTCCAAGCTGGCTATAAATCCATTAAATATAAGCTTAATAAAAAAACATATTAAACCCTTTACAATGTTTCTCTATCAACCTACGGGTTTTAGCTTACAACCATTATCAATAATAAGATAAAAAGCTTGATTACCAACAACCCCAGATTTAGGTAATAAACTTGACCATAACTCGATTCTTAAAACTATTATTTACAACCAAAAAACAAAGGAACGAAGGGACGCACCCCTCTAAAATTACAACATAAAGTTTATCACTGTAATAATGTTTGTCTCTTAAAGGATGCCAAAGCAACGCACATGCAACGATTAAGGTTTCGCCCTTAATTTCTGTTATTATAATATACAGAATTAAATGTGGTCTATATACCGAATTAATTTATGTTATTGTTCTCAATAATACATTCAAAGTCCACTTCATATCAGAACAATCTCCATGTCAATGCATGATTCTATTAGTGCCGATCTCCTTTGTGAGGGAGACAACCTAACTATTTTCTTTTCTTAATGGCTCCTTTAATTTAATTATGATCCATAACTCAAAATATAAGTGTGCCTCTTCTTATACCTATATAAATGAATGAATATCCTCTTTTTTCACTCTACATCATCCAATAAGTGGGTAAGTTCACCAATAATTATTATTTATATATTTTTTCATTTCTACATTTTTTTAGTAGAAAAAATACCAGATCTTGTTATTCTATTGAATCAAAGATCATCATATACATTCAGTCCAAAGAGACATTCTACAAGTAGAAGCTCAAGCAAAGAGGTGTCCTTCTCTACAAAGGCGGGTCCCAGTCATCATAACATGGTCATCATAGCACAAGCCTGATGTGTTGCAGGATTTTATCATCACTCCTGTATAGACAGGTCAGATATTTATCATTTTTCGGAAATGGACAGAAAACAGCATGGATCGTGAGCATAAAAAGATGACTGAGGATCTCTTCATGGTATAGCTGAGATCCCATATAATATCTATAAAAAGTGTGCTTAAAGAAAAAGGCCTAGCACAATCTAGAATAACTGAAAATTACCATGATCAGTAAAATTATCATTCAGGGATTCCTTGAAATTCCCAAAACATGAGTCAAGAGAGAGTGCATTTTTAGAGAGGCTGTCAGCGATCTGGTTATGCTCACGATATATGTGTTTCATGATCATTCCCGGAAATTTTTGCAGTAATTCTCTAATATCATCACACCAGTGACTCAGATGAGGTAAGTTCAGAATGCTCTTTCTTGTAGCCCATGAAATGATGACAAGGGAATCACCGTAGATGGAGAGAAGAGGAATTCCCATGGTCTTAGAGACCAAGAGGAGAGCCCATAAAGCCATCAGCTCAGATTTAGTATTAGTGCATCTGTCGCAGCCCATGGAGAAATGTATACTATGAGAGCTGCTTAAATGTAATACAAACCCCCCCCCCCCCCCCCTTTGTTCTTGGCGGCTGCACCATCAAAAAAACCACAAGGGAAGTGTATCATTGGAGGTAGACCAATGACTCTGTGCTTAAACTTCTTAACAGGTACAGAAAAAACATGAAAGAGCATTTCGACTTGATGAAGGACCCAATAAACAGATGGTGTAATTCCTTCGAAAATACATCTTTTCCGTAGCTTCCAAATAGCCCAGAGGATGAATAATGGCAGATATAGTTTGGTGTAATCAATGGGATGAACTCGAAACCAATGTTCCAGATACAGACGCACAATTAATCCCACAGAGGCGATATGTAGGGATCGGGAGTCGAAATGTTCGAATACAGCTTCGAAGGTATTCTTTGTATAATAACAATCCATAAACAGATGCTGTACCGATTCCTCATCTTTCTTGCAAAGAATGCAGAGACTGGGTCCCTGAAATCCCCGTTTTTTGAGCTGATCCCAGGTTAATACCTTGTTAATAGAAAGACGCCATATAAAGCAGTGGATCTTTTCAGGAATTTTGAGTTTCCAAAGAGTCTGGTGAAGTGGATATGTATCATGTAGTGGTTCCGAATAGTGTTCTGCCACACAATCATATACCAAAGCAGCCGTTAATGAGCCAGTAAAATTCTTGAATGACCAAAGCAGACAGTCTGAATTGGACCTTAGTCTTATCCTCCCATATTCTAGCCCTTTAATATAATCATTCCAAATGTGATACCAATCTCTGCCTAAATCCAGATCCGATGCAATGAGCCAGTAAGAAGGGGCTTCCAAGGAGTAATTTCTGGCCTGAGCCAGAGAAATGATACCGTAATCTTCCAGATAATCATGGAGGTCCCCCGGCAGAGTAAAACTAGTATCCATACCTGCAATCGGGTCCAGGCCAACTCTTATGCTTTTACCATCACCTACCATCCAAATTAATCCACATCCCAACCAAGAGATAGAATTTATGAAGCATTTCTAGATAGTAGATACACCAATGACAGAGAAATCCTTTCTATGAATCCAAGACAGCACGGTGTTCTTCTTTAGATATTTTACAATTATTATCTTGAACCAGAGACCATTGCTGCAGAGTGCTTTCCAGAGTGTTTTGGTCCTTAAGGAGATGCTAAACCATTCAAGGTTTTTTTTTTCCCCATCCCCCTTGAGTTGTGTGTTTAGATAAGGAAGTCCAGTCAACCAGATGGAACTTTTTCTTATTTCCCTTAGTGCCCCAAAGGAAATAAAAAATTATACTTTTAAGTTTCCCCAGAATGGATTTCGGGATGGGGACTAGTGCCATCCAGTACACCAGTATGCTGGTGAGGACTGCTTTGATAAGAACCAGCCTCCCTCCCATAGAAAGAAACCTGAAGGACCAGTGAGAAATCTTGTTTTCAAATTTTTTTACAAGCCATAGCCAGTCTTTAACAAGGTAACCCATGGGTTTAATAAAATATATGAGATAACTGAACCCAAAGGACATGAGCTGGGTATTGTAAGGCAAAGAACGAGTGATTCTAGAGATCGTCCCATCATCTACATTGTTGTAGAGGAAACACGACTTCTCTGAATTTATTAGCATTCCAGAAGCTTCACAAAAGGTATCCAATAAAACCTTGAATGCTATCCATTCTTCGAAGGTGCCAAACCCAAAAAGTATCACATTGTCTACAAAAAGCAGGTGTGTGAGAGAGAGTTGTTGGGATATTTTGATCCCTTTTACCAGACCATGTCTGCGAGCATCCTCAATAAGAAGATTAAGGCCTTCTATCACAAGGATGAAAAGGAGAGGTGAAAGTGGACATCCTTGCCTGATGCCATGAGAGGCCGTAAAGAAATGGGAGGGGGAACCATTGATAAGCAGAGCAAAATTTACCGAAGTTATGCAGCCCATAATCCAGTTAATGCCTTCCAGTGGCATGCCAATTTGCAGAAGGATGAGCCTGATAAAAGACCAATTTACTCTGTCAAAGGCTTTAGTGAGATCTAGCTTGAGGATGAGAACACTTTTGTTTCTAGATCTGACAGAGTGAAGGGCTTCTTGGGTAATGGCTATAGGCTCAGTAATCTGGCGGTTTTTAAGGAACCCATATTGCTGAGGGGAGATATAAAGATCAAGAAAGGGCTTGAGACGAAGCGCGGCAACCTTGGCTATTAGCTTGTAAATCAAGTTGCAGAGAGAGATAGGTCAAAAATCGGCAAAGGTTGAAGGTTTGTCAGATTTAGGAATGAGAGTGATAAAGGTCGAGTTAAGAGAGGGAAGGACTCTCCCGGCCAAACGAGAATCTTCCACCAAGTTCACGAGCTCTTCCCCCATAAGGTTGAAAAAAGCGAGGAAGAACTCTACAGGGAAACCGTCGGGCCCTGGTGATTTGTCTTTCTTGAAAGACTTGAGAGCCCTTTCCACTTCATGTAGAGAAACCTTGGAGGTAAAAGTTGACCATATGTGTATATATTACACTGCATACAAATATTTCTAATATGCTCCGACTCGAACTGCATTTACATCTGCTCAAATAATTAAACAATATAACTTGCCCATTTAACTTAAGTGGATCTTTGAACTCAACACATATCTACACTACACTGCAAATCACTAGGTGAATTGCGCGTACTCTACATTCTTTGATCTCTTCCTTATTGTAGCTTAATTATTTTTCACACTTTTTCATTGTTTCATATACCTCCTTGAAGTTAAAAGGCATATATTGCCATTAAATTACTAATAATTTCAATATTTAACTATGTTTCTCGAAACTCTCGTTAGAGCTAGATATAAATCACATTTAACAACACAATCTAAATTTAATAATAAACATTTAATAATATTTTGATTTATTTTATTAGCTAAACTTTAATAACTCGCTAAAACATTGTGACAATTAGCCACTAACTTCAGTTAGGAAAGACAACTAAAACTTTAGGTAATTAAGTAAGCATTAACAAATTAATTCTTATTTAAGTGTTTGCAGAACCAAGATGGCATCCATCATCTAAAACATAGATACTCATGGCTTCCTATCCATTCTTCCCCACCCTAGTGGATTCATGCCCAACTCGTTCAGTCGAGTCAAGCCCTCAGTCTCCTAAGTCTACCAAAGCAATTCACAAATTAGGAAAATAAATAACATTACTTACAGTTCTTTTACTGGGGATGTTACATACTTCCCCCCTTAAAGTTACACTGTCCTCGGTGTTGGCATCTTTCAAGATTTTGTCTTCAACTTACATTTTCCTCTGTAACATTGAGCTTCATCTATCTTTGCTTTCCTTGGCATTTATTTTGATATCTTCAAAGTTTCTTGTCTTTCTCAACCTGTTCTTTTCCCAAATATAACAAGTTATTTCCCACATTTATCTCAAAACATATGCATAGATATGATCCTTGTTAAGTCGAGACAAGCATATATAGGCATTTTTCCTTGCAACATTTTGTTGTTGTTTTTCATAACAACTACTTAAAACTTAGTCTTACTCTCTAGATGCACGTGCAACATTGCTAATGACAAAAATTCTTGATCTAAATAGAATCATTCATGCATTTGTATCATGACACATAACTTGCCATATGCAACCTTATATCCATACCTCTAGTATGGTGGTACTTCTTCCAACGTACCTTTAATCACTTCCACTTTGCTTGGCAACATAAGTAATCATTTCAACTATTATAACATGTGCATATTTATAATTTTCTACATATTTGAAACATACACTAATTTAAAAGCATTATCAATGCACATAACAACAAACCTTTTATCAAATTTATCACACAAGGATTCACCTCATATCAGCCAATGCTTTACTCCTCATCATATCATGGTGCATAAAATACCATAAATTTTATTCACACACATACCTCTTGTGTATCATTGATGTTCCAAGCATTTATTGACTAAAATTTTCATTCAGAAGTTATGGCATGCATATATACATGAGGGTAATCTCCTCACGGAACTACTAGTTCACGTGCAGGCCTCCTCATCCCATATATATTTTATTCATCCAACACAAATATGATCCCCTTCATCAGCTTTTACAGCTCTTGAGCGTATCTCCTACAAATAGCCTGGAATTTCTAACTTTACAAAGCATGAAAGCTCAAATATCACGAAGCCTGAAATCTCTAATTCTCTTGATCCTGGAAGCTCAAGTATCACAAAGCCTGAAAGCTCTAATTTTTCTGATCTTGGAAGCTCATCACCATGTACTCAATTAAATCATCCAATACAAGAGGAATTTTACCTTTTGACTAATGGTTGTTTTCTAACTTTATCATTTCATATTTAAATTCTTTTATTTATTATTATTATTTGTTTCCTCCAGAATTCAGACATAACTTATTAGTCTTTATTATTCAAGTGCCACCAAATATATTAGGGGAAGTAACTTTCCAGATCCTGGAAGCTCTCAGACCTTAATATCTTTGTTTCATAGAGTCTAATGACTCTCAAGTTTCCCAGATCCTGGTAGCTCACACAAAATTATACAAATCCTGGAAACTCACAGATCCTGGTAGCTCACTTTTAACTCATGGATCCTGATAGCTCTCATTTACCACAGAGCCTGATAGCTCAATTAAAGAAAATCCCGGAAGCGATCCTTTTTTTTCAAAAAGGGCAGGGATAAAATTTTCTCCCTTATGCATGCTTTTTATTTTATTTTCCTAGGGATTTCTTGGCTAGTAAATACCTTTCCCCAGTTGGCCACTTGTATGCTTGGGGATGAGTAAAAGATTTACAACTAACTTAAATGAGAGTTATATCTATTCACAACAAGGTTACTCATAATCGTCCAGTAATTTAATTAAATTTTTTGAGTAATTAATTATCTACATGTTTATCTCTATAATTTAACTGTTAATGTAGAAAGTTTTATTAAAAGTTTAAGAGCCTTGTAACCCATGGAATCCCACTCGATTAGATAAAGAATTTCATAACCCTTTAATTGATTAGTCTTTGGTTTTATTAAGTCTATTCTTCTTATTGTATGTTTCAAAGGTTTTTTTTTCTAGTTCTTAAGTTATAGTCTTATTAAAACTTCAATAGCTCATTCCTGCAATAACCTCAAGACACTGTCAATCATAATGACATATATTTAATAATTTTTCAAAAATAAAAATTAAATACATGAAATATCATAATCATCATTTATTATCTCGATGTTCTAGAGCCTACCAACTCCACATCAAACCAAACTTTTAACAATTATGAACATTCTTAATGTTCTTGAGCCCACCGGCTCAACACCATATCAACATGGTAATTAAACGATCTTGATGCTCCAAAGCTTACCCGCTCAACGTCAAGTCATGTCTATTTAATTCTTCCAAGACTTGATGAATAATATTAAACATCATATTATCACTTTTCACGACTTGATACTTCTAGTATCTTTCAAAAACATATGAAAACCATTCCAAAATTTCTATGAATCAATTGCCTTGTCACAGATATGTCAATTACACAACTGATCTTGATTCCAGAAATTTCACAAATACTACTTTTGAGTACTTCAATAAAGATTTATAAATCTATTGATTATTTCCTTTTTGTTTTTCTTTTGCAAAACATTCTTAGCATATTGAGTCACTGAACTACATTTTCATGAAATGCAATTGACTGTTTTATTCTAGAAATTACATTTTTCATCGAGGAGTTCATCTTTTTTCCTCACTTATCTTACCGATTCCCTTGTGGTGGTGCTTCTTACAACTAGGCATACCTGCATTCTTTACTCGGAATTTCTTGCCATAAATTATTTGCATTGTGATCTCATAAAGCAAACTATAAAATACAATAGTGAGTTCCTATCTTGAATGCTCATAAACTCTTGATGTAACAAGACATACTTTGTATAATATCAATGCATTACTTTCTCGACAACTTTATCGTAATTACTTTTCATTGAATTGCACCATACGCAAAATTCATACCTTACTTTCTATATTCTTGAATTACATTAAACTTGTAATGATATCACTAACTTTACTTCGTCATATCTTCTCTTCAACATTCTTGACTCGATGTATTAGTACCATGCACTTAACCTTTTTAGCAAACAAGTTATTCATAGACTTTCACTTTACTCTATATTATGCAAGTAAAATAGCATAAACATGTCTTTACATAGGTATGCCAAATTAAACTATTGTTAACATGGTAATGTATTCATTTTTCTCATTCCCAAGTGGTCAATTTGGCAGCTTGTTTTTTGTTGAGTTAGTTCCATGGTAGCATATGAGGGAATTGAGTTTGAGAAGCTAGTTGCACGAGGCATGGGAGATTGTTATGGGCTATTCCTTGATATTTTATATACTCACCCAAGGTTGGATGATGTTCACATTTAGAGCTGAGGATGATGCTTATAGGAAATTTTTGGTATCGCATTGGCAATGGGAATTACCATCCCTTTTATTGAAAAGTGGAGCCTTTTTATATTCTAGATTAGAAATATGTGATGTGAGCCTCGTTTGGATTAAGTTGTCAGGAACACCACTTTATTTCTAGTTTGTGGAGGTGTTTTAGGACATATAAAACTCTTTGGGTGTGTCTTCATAAAAGATAATATGAGTTTTGTTGACATTGGTTTGATTTCCATTACAACTATTCTAGTTGGTTTGGATTTGTGGGAAGGTATAATGGCTAAGATCACTCTACAGAAACGTACTTTCTGCATTGTTCAATGATTATATTACATTAGGGTACTCTTTGATTATGTGTATTTTCATATATATGGACACATGGTCATAGACTAGTGTGGGTTTTCACCAAAAGATATGGGTGAAGAAGGGGATTATTGAAAAGGGAATAATATCTCCTTATGGTAATATAGGTGGACAAAAGGTGGATTCTAAATCTATGCACAAATTTAATGCTCTAGAGTTGGTGTTGAATTCATTTTGAAGGAAGCATCTAACCAATTTAAGGAGAAGGAAGATTATTGAGGCTTAAATATCCTTTATTTGGGATATAAGATAATTTCCTTGTCTCAAATACCATGTAAGAATGAGAAGGATGTGCTTTTGACTATGGAAAATTCTCTTGTTGAATATGGTAATTCCTTGTAAAATCATGTTCATGCTCCTACCATTATTTCTAATAGTGATAGTGGGTACCAAATGTAAAGTTAATGACCTAATTTGGGGGTTAACAAAGTTATGATCTTGAAAGGGCGTAGTAAGTCTACTACGAAAACTCTAAGTCTGGAAAAACATTTAGTGGTAGAGGATAGGGGTTTCATTCTGAAGGGGGGATTTTAGGTTTAGATTCTGAATCTCTTAATGAATCCATTCACCTCATGATTGCCTTGGATCTATATTAGAGGAAGAGAAGCTTTCTAAATTGACAAATATATACACGCTTAGAACTAAGGAGTGTTTCAAGGATTTTAATGGGGAGATTGAAGGAGGGTTGGGTATGAGTTGAGAAAAAGATGTTGAAGACCCTAAGAAAGGGAGAAAATCTAATATCTCCCTTAGACGAACCAGAGCAAAGAATGAGGTTCACAATAAAAAAGAATTGTATTTATTAGGGGTCCTTTGAGTAACCCAGACCCTAGAGGAGGGTGGTCATGATTAGTTTATCTTTGAATATTTAAGGATTGGGAAACTCCTAAAAGAACACACCTTGATAAGTCTTGTAGACAATTACAAGCTTGAAATTTTAATCTCTCAAGAGATGATGGGTAGAGGGACTGAGATAACCTATGATTTGGGGAAGATTCTAGTTGGGAAATGGGAATTTGTGTTTGTGGATGCTAGATGTAAATTGAGGGGTTTAATTTCTAATTGGAAGTATAGGGATTTTGTTATTTTTAATATATTTTCTTTTTAATCATGTTTGGGAATAGTTTTGTACTATCAATAGTTAGGAGAGGAATTTATGTTCTTAAACATATATCGACCACATGTAGACAAGGTGAAGAATTGGGAGAATTTTTTTTAATAGGATGTGCTCACAAGGAAATGTAGTGATAGGTGTGGATTTAAATTTATATTCTAGTATGGATAAGATTTGGGGCTCTACTACATAAATATATCCATCATCTGTTTTTTGTTTCTAAGAAAGTTTGAGGATTTGGATCTTGATTATGATGTTGATCCTATTAAGTTCAACCTAACCTAGATGAATATGAGGTTGGGAGAAGAAAGGATTTGAAAATGTTAGGTGGATTTAGTGTGTTTGATTATTTTAGCATTACCAACTAAGGATAAGATAATGGGTGGGTATTAGGGGTGGATTCAAACCATTTTATTGGATTAGAAAAAGGTGGTATAATACCGACCCCTAGCTCCTTCATGTTTAATCCTTATCGGTTGGAGGGTGACAGATTACTAATCCAATTAAGGATACGTGGTAACCATATGATGGGAATCTTATAGAATCTATTGGTTTGTGGTTTCAAGATAATATAAATAAAGTGAAATAGGTAGTTGTAAAGTGGGATCATGAGAAGAGAATAAAGGATGATCATTTTCTTGTTTCTATATGGGATCGATTAGAGTATTTGTACAATAGGGATTTGGTTAGCTTCCCTTCCAAAGTAGTTAAGTAGGAAGTACATAATATTTAATAGAAGAGAAGGAAAATTTTAGTAGATTGGGAAGTAACTTGTAGACTCTAAAGCATAACACTTTATCTCTTAAAGGGAGATGAAAATGAAAAGGTGTCTATCACTTTCTAGTCATCAAAAGTATGTTAATGCTATTTATAAGGTGTCTAGGAACGATTCCTTCGTTGCTACTAGTTTTAAGGAAATTGAAAAGGTGGGATTGGATCATTTTGGTGGGATTATAAGGCAAAGAATGGAGTTTCTATTGCTAAAGTGGTAGATATGACCTTTTTTCCTAGTTTTGTGAGTAAACAAGATAACTATTGACCCTCTTGGAAGAAGATTCAAAATATGATCTCAAGGAGTTCTTGCAAATAGTTTAGAAGAATAAGAATATGGGGCCATATGGATGACATGTGGAATTATTTCTTGTTGTTTAAACTAAATGAAGATGACCCAGTGAGGGTTATAAAGAGTATAGAGCTCAAGGGAATATGTTACTAGCTTTTAATGTTGCTTTAATATCTCTCAATGCTAAGTTTAATAACCTTAGTTCATTTCAGGATTAGATGTTGATTTGTCTTTATAGATGATTCTACAAAATAATCGCAAATATTATAGCTAGTAGAGTTAAAAGGATAATATCTACTTCGATCTCTAATGAGCAGTTTGATTTTCTAAAATGTAGACAAATTCATGAAGCAATTGGGATTTCTCAAGAGGGATTTCACTCCATTAAAATAAAGAGGTTACCAATTATGGTGATCAAGTTGGATTTGTCTAAAGAATCCTATGATTCAGAAAGTTGGCTATACTTGACGTTTAAGTTGTTTAGTCTTGGCCTTTATTCCCACTTCATTAATTGGATCATGAATTTCATTTTTATTGTCTTTTTTGTAGTCCTTATTAATGGATCATCTTCTCCATTTTTTGGACCTAGAAGGGGTTTGAGGTAAAGATTTCCTCTTTCCCCTCGTTTATTTTTAATTATGGCCAAGGGGTTGAGCAGAGCATAGTTGGAGGCTCGGAGTTTTGGGTATTTCAAAATATGTGGCTACATAAAATGTTTGAAGGTTGATCCTTGGTAAGGGACTCTAGTGTCGAGTAATTTCCCATAAATACATAACTCCTAACTCTGATGAGGAATGGGTTATGAATCCTTCTAAGAATTGTCATATTTCATCAACACTTTGGAAAGAAAGAGTTCTTGCATTTTATTTGATTAGTAGATGGGTTTTTTGGAAAGTTGGAAATGGGACAAACGTTAAGTTTGGTGAAGACCCCTAGGTGGGATGTATGAATATGTTTAAATTGCCTCATTGCCTCATTATCTTTTGAATGTGCTTTACGATAAAGGTTTTTATGGTCTAAATTAGGTGGTGAATCAAGAAATTTACCTTAATTTGGAATAAGGAGTGGAAATTTTCTCAAGATATTTTGTTTAGATGGGATGATGAGTTGATGTGGGAGGCATATATTTCTAACTTAAAATCTATTCATGTGATAATTAGGGATTATGATGATGAGTTATCATAGTCAAATAATTCTACACAATATTTATATGCTTTTAAGGTAGGAAATAAGGTTTCATATGAAGGAGAGGGACATATGGAATGGGTATGATGGTGGAGAATAATATGGAAGATAAAATGTCCATTAAATCCTATATTTTCACTAGATTTCCTTCAAAATAATGTTCTTGCATGGGATGTGTTACAAAAGAAGAGTAGGAATGGCCTCGTAAGTGATGTTTTAGTGAATTAAACAAAGAGAATATTCAACACATGCTTCTATCTTGTGAATATTCAATTAGGGTTTGAAATGAGATTTAAGGATTAATTGGATTGATATATTTGTGAAAGACGGGTCTATTGAAGATTTTTGCATGGATGGTATAACAACTCTTTGGTCAAGAAACATAAATATCTCTCTCTTGTAATATTCTAGGCGGTTGGTTAGGCTACAATAGAGGCATGTTTGAGGATGATTTATTCTTCCAATTAAAATTGCATCATAAATTTTATCAACTCAAATATTTCAACGAATCTTCAAATGAGAAACCTCCAAGATAAATAGTTGTAGAAGAAATTGATAAAATTGGTCCTGGTCTTACTTTGATGTTTCCTACCAAGAGGATCCACCAATTAGTGGAGTAGAAGGGATCTTGAATTTGAATGATAAACATTCTTTTAAAATTAAATTTCATCTTAAACGGGGTAAACAAACAACTCTGCAAGTTATTGGCCCTAAAACTAGATTTAAAGATAGCAACTGAAAAATGTGTTACTACTCTTCAAGTTTTTGGTGATTATGTAGTGGTTCTAAAGTGTTTGTGGAGGAAAATGATGTTGGAAATTTAAAATTGAGGCCCATTTTTTTAGGATATGAAATTTATAAATCTACTTTTGATTACATATATTTTTGTGGCATTGTTTATGTATTTAAACAATGTTCGAGTTTAAATACCCAATGTTTTGAGTATAAACTCCACCATCATCAAGGGATTAACATAAATCTACACCTGCTAGGTAGAAAATAGTGGAATGAGGTTGAGTATAAATATATTGGAGAGGTATCCATTAGGGATTAGGTAGAAGAAAAGATTCATTTAAAGAAGTTAGGAATTAAGAGAATTTTAAAATAACTAATGTAATAAAGGAAGGAGAGGTGAGCGAACAAAAGGAGTTAAAAAGAGGAAATATTAATTCCATGAAACAAAATAGGAGGGGTTTAAGGGATAAAGGGGGAAGTGAAACTAAGATGAGGAATATATCTGAGTGATAAATTAATTCAAGAGGAAATTAATAAAATTATAAATAAGACTAAATTTATTCACAAATAAATATATTATTATGGAAAATGTTAGGTATGGGTTGAGAGGATAAAACGAGGTTAAGTGAGGTAAAAGGTAAAATTACCATAATAAAAGATAAGAGAGTGAATCTAAAAAAAAGTGGACCTCATAAAACTAGCGAAAACATATTGAATTTTTTTGGAAACCTATATAATTAGGGATAAAAATAATGATGAGAATTGAAGAGAGAGGTGACAATATTAGGAAAGTGGGAGAGAGAGTTATAGCATGATATGAAATGTTAGCTTATTGATAAATATGCAATAGAATACAACAATATATTACTATCTTGTAAATAAATAACGAGAATCTAACTAGTCTAATATCCTATCAACACAAGCATCAGGTAATCAATAACAAGTGCAATAGAGTAAAGGAAAGAGAAAAGAGAGTACACAAATTTTACATGCTAAAACCCCAAACAAGAAAACATCACAAGAAGTATTGATCTTCTTATTCTTTAGGAAAATTTCACTCATACAATCTTGAGCACCCCCACTTATGCTTTATATCATAGCTTTAAATATTTCTAAACAATTACTTTCATGTCCCTAAAGAGTCTCCTTCACGTCTATTATATAGCTAGAGGTATGGAAAATTACATCCTTTAATACATGTGGGATAAATATTTTTCCATGTCTCTTATATAAAGAGTTGTAATAGGAGAATTTACTCCCTGATGCATTTGGTATAACTACTTTTACATAAGATAGAGTGTTATGAAGAGTAATATGCATTCTTTTGCTAGGTAAATCATCATTACATCTCACAACATCTGACTAGAAATCATTCCAACACCCCCCCTTAATGATGACTATGGAGATAGAACATAAATGAAGGAATATGGTATTACATTAGCATTCCCCCTTAATGACAAATTCTCGCATTCCTGACAAGTTTTGAAGATGCACAAACTTCGTCTATATTTTTCATTTGGTGAAAATATATGTTGCTTGTTATTCTATGGGAGAATACTCCAAACAAATAACACCATATGCAACAAGATCTCGAATGTAATAAGTATCAAGGTCAATGTGTTTGTTCTTGGAGTGATACATTGGATAATATGCAAGCCAAATTATACTATGATTGTCATATCTCAAACTCAGTGGGAGAATCGTAAAGTAGTCCAAGCTCTGTAAGAACATGCACGATCCACACTACTTCTTTAGTTACTTCCTTAGCTTCCCTATAGTCTACTTCACAAGAAGAAAGAGAAAGTGTTCTCAACTTCTTAACGGACCATGAAATCGTACCTAAGCCAAGATAAAAAGATGTACCCTGAAGTAGACCTTCTATATGTATTATCCCTTACCCAATCATATTTTGTATAATGAAGAAGTGAAACTAAAGCCTTTCTAGAATATAAAACAGCATAATGTAATTTCCCTTGAAGATATCTGAGGATTCTCTTGGTTGATTTCTAATGGTTTTCATGAGTTATTTTCATAAACCTAGAGACCTTGCTAAAAGCAAAAGAGAGATCATGTCGATTATGTGTCAAATGCATCAAACACTCCAAAAGATAACAATAAAGAGTGGCGTCAACAAGAGGAGTATCACAATCAACAGCTAATATTAATATGGGTTTAAGTGATGTTGGTGAAGTCTTACAATTACTCATATGAAACCATGCTAATAATCTGGAAGCATACTTCAACTAAGAAAGACACAACCCATCAACTGTTAGGATTATTAATCCTCCCTTGACCATACTATCTATTAGATTATTTAGCCTAAGTTAGGAACCTTAATTAATTAATTGGGTCCACTTGGCCTAATGGGGCCACATGTACCAGTCACTGGAGTGTGGGAAACACTGCTAGAGGTTAACTGCCACTTACTTCATGTGCATGCATCAGTTTGGGTGCCTTCTAGACAAATCCCTACATTTTAGGAGCCACTATGAGTCCCGACACCAACCTCCATCAGTTAGTTGGAGTTGGAACTAGTTAGTATTAGTTAGCCTCCAGTTACTTTTAGTTAGATATCAATCAATTATCTAGCGCTAGTTATGCATGGCTAATGCATGGATGCATGTGGAGTAGGCATATTTTCCCACCTACCACACTCAGTTGCACTGAGTTAACTAGCTATCACTGATTGATTGAGTTGTTGGACATCTGAGAGTTGATCTATTGGACTTCAATATTGATTGTGAAACCATGAGATGGTCAGTCAGATACAATTAGATCCAGTGGATAGATTCAAATTTCTACCTAATGCATTCAAATTCTTTTTTTATGTAAATTATTGTAACATCGGATTTAATTATCGTGAATGACACTGTAAATTCCTTAGCAATACTCATATGTTTCCTGTGTGGTTTGTTTTGTTCATTTTGTATCTTCATTATCCATTTACTGTGAACATTATTAGAACTATCTTCTTGAATATCTAAATGGCATTCAAATTCTAATATGGTATAAGAGCATAGGTCTCAAGTTCAATTCCCCTGAGCTACGCCGGAGGCAGGGTGTTGGAGTATCGGTACAACCTCCACATGGTATAACCGCCACACCTTTGGGAATATAAAACAAGTGGACTAACTACCACTCCTAGTGATAGGGCCTTCTATTGGGTTTCAAATGTTCATTAACATCTGTAGTTTTTGGTGTAACGAAAAACCTTACATGGTATTAGAGCCTTCTCGGGCAGGTTTCATGCTTGTTTCTACCCATCGAACATCAAAAGCAGTTGGGTTTCCACAAAAGTCCCCTATGATGATTTGCTAGCTCTTGATTTATTCAGAGAATCGAAGAGGGCGTGACGGACCCTGAAAATATGTTCTTGTCAAGAGTAAAAGCATGATTCTAACTTATTTCATATGTTTTAGTGTTTTGCAATGATATTTTACAAGTTCAACTTCATATGGATTCGATATTATCAGTTCCTCTTCTTACTCCATCCATAAGATATTCAGAATGGAAGTTGAAGATGATTCCATCTCTAAAGAGACAAGGTCTCTATGAGGTATCTATTGGACTTGGTAAAGAGTCTTATGAATATGAGAATGACTGGAAAAATGAAGGTGATAGAGCTTATGGAGAAATATGTGGGACTTTTTCTCCAAGCTTGCTTATAGAGCTTATTGAGTTTGAAGAATACCCAAAGGATCTTTGGATAGAACTGGATAGAATCTTTGGGAAGCACAATGAGGATTTTTATAGCAATTTGGAGAGCACATTCAGAACCACAATAGTTCCTTATTCAAAAGTCTCAGACTTTACTCTCTATGATGAAGTTGTTCAAGATGAAAAAGAAATATAATATTCCTCACAGTCAATTCGAATTGAAGAAAGTCTCCTTGGAGTAACTCCTTCTCCTGATGCTCAGGAAGTGTATGAGATATCTGATATCTCATATCCTCACATGGATGATCCAGAAGAGGACATTTGAATCTATTTTATTGAAGAAAATATGTCCTTCCATTCTATGCAAAAATTCTTCGGTGATTCTTCTATAAATTATGTGCATAGTTTATCAGTGATTGCTCCAAGAAAGGGAGAGGAATTAAATTTCTCTGTCTCTAATGACGTTGCTGGTGTGCAGATAAGTAACTCTTTGGATATTTTGGAAATAATATCATATTTTAGGAGTTATCCATTCACTCTCATTTATCTAGAGCTTCCGACAAATTCCTACATGATTGCATGCACCAATAATCAGGGTTTTGAAGAAGGACAAAATTGTGCATCTACCATCTCGGTGGAGCACACTCTTGTATATGATATGGAATTTATTGGATCTGATATGATATTATTTATATATGATATGATATTACTTGGTTCTAGGGTTCAAGATCTTTCAGTACTACTTGTAGTTGTTCTCATCAATTTTGGTGTGAAAAAACAAGTACCAAAAATCTCTTTCAAAAGTTCTGTTGGGGATTTGATGTCAGTTTTCTCTTATGAGTTTGCTGATATTATATTTTGTAAATATTTGGATATTTTGTAAATAATTTCATATTTTAGGAGTGATCCAAACACTCTCATTTATCTTGAGCTTCCAGCAAATTCCTACATGATTGCATGCACCAATATTCAGAAATTTGAAGAAGGAGAAAATTGTGCATCTACCATCTCGGTGGAGCACACTCTTGGATCTGATATGAACTTTATTGGATCTGATATTATCTTATTTGGATCTGATCTGATATTACTTGGTTCATTATTTCATGTTCATGAGCTTTCGGTACTGCTTGTAGATGTTCTCATCAATTTTGGTGTGAAGAAACAAGTACCGCAAGTCTCCTTCAAAATTGTTGCTGGGAATTTGATTTCATTCCACACTTTTGGATCTGATATCGAATTATTTGTATCTGATATGGAATTATTTGTATCTGATATGATATTATTTTGATCTGGTATGATATCACTTGGTTCAATATTTCAGGTTCATGAGCTTTCAGTACTACTTGTAGTTGTTCCAATCAATTTTGGTGTGAAGAAACAAGTACCGCAAGTCTCCTTCAAAATTGCTGCTGGGGATTTGATTTCAATTCACAGTTTTGGATATGATATGAACCTATTTATATCTTATTTATTTTCTGATCTGATAATATTTGGTTCAGTTATTAATATTCAAGAGCTTACAATATTGCTTGTAACGAGTTTCATCAATTTTGGTGTGACAAATCAAGCACCACAAGTCTCCTTAAATTTTGTTGTTGAGGATTCAATGTTAGTTTTCTCTTATGAGTTTGCTGATATTATATTTTGTGAATTATCGTTTATTTCTGAAGCTATATCAGATTATGTATCTCAGGCATTCGCTCTCCACAGTCCCAGGGCTTCTCTAGCTTTGGTCACATGCTCATCTCCTCACAGAAATAGTAAACTTTGGAGACATTCTGCATCCGCCTGGACACTTGGGACTGATTTTTTCTCACATTGTTTTATGTTCAAGGCTGAAATATATCCATTGCTTGGGTGTTCCTCACATGGTTCGAATTCTCAAGCACCTTTGCTCTCTCATTAGTTGGTTTCAACTGCTCTACATAGGTCAGGTTTTCATCCTGCAACTGTCTATATTCTTGATTTAGTTGGGCACATTATTCTTCTTCCAAAGAGGAAGATTCCTCCAGAAATAATCACTTTGTTTGGATTTAGAGTTTCACATGCACAAATTTAGGATGTTGCTGCACAGAAGAACCGAAATACTACATTACTGCTGCAAATTGCAGCAAAAGATTTTGCAAGTTTTTTACTTATATTTCTTGATTTCTGCTTATCTTTAGTGGGGGGTAATTTCCCATGAGGTTTTCCTTGCTTCCTTGGTTGTATTAAGAATCATTATTTCTTTTATATTGTATTTGGGTGACCTATGGTCTTGTTACCAGGGCCCAATGTTGTCCAAGTTAGGATTCAGGGGGGGTGTTAGGATTATTAATCCTCCCTTGACCATAATTTCTATTAGATTATTTAGCCTAACTTAGGAACCTTAATTAATTAATTGGGTCCACTAGTACCATTAGGTCCACTTGGCCTAATGGGGACACATGTACCAGTAACTGGAGTGTGGGGAACACTACTAGAGGTTAACTGCCACTTATTGCATGTGCATGCATCAGTTTGGGCACCTCCTAGACCAATCCCTACATTTTAGGAGCCACTAGGAGTCTCAGCACCAACCTCCATTAGTTAGGTGGAGTTGGAACTACTTAGTCTTAGTTATCCTCCATTTAATTTCAGTTAGATATCATTCAGTTCACTAGCGCTAGTTATGTATTGCTAATGCATGGTTGCATGTGGAGTAGGCGCATTTTCCCACCTACCACACTCAGTTGCACTGACTTAACTAGAAATCACTGATTGATTGAGTTGTTGGACATATGGGAGTTGATCTATTGGACTCTGATATTGATTGAGACACCATGAGTTAGATGGTCAGTTAGATACATCCATATCTAGTGGATAGATTCGAATTTCTACCTAATGCATTTGAATTCTTTTCCTATGTAAATTGTTGTAACACCGGATTTAATTATCATGAATGATACTGTAAATTCCTGAGCAATACTCATTCATTTCCTATGTGGTTTGTTTTTTTCAGTTTGTATCTTCATTATCCATTTACTTCAAACATTATTAGAACTATCTGCTTCAATATCTAAATGCCATTCAAATCCTAATATCACCATGTTCCAACTTTGAAGACCCAAAAAATAATGCAATAGGCCTAAATATGTCATTTGAAGCCATTGCTTAAGATCATGCTTCAATTCGTGTATTAATGAATGTTAATTGCTAGTGAGGATTAGGTTAGCCACATAAAGAACCACAATGAGGAAATCATCATCAAAGAACTTAACATACATATTTGGATCAAATATACATCGCTCGAAACCATTCTTCAAGAAATATGTATCAATTTTCTCATACCAAGCTCTAGGTGCCTATTTAACACCATATACAGACTTGTTCAATTTGCATACCAAACATAAAGTTTCAGAGTTGATAAAACCAGTTGGTTGTTGCATATAAATTTCTTCACAAAGATCACCATTTAAAAAGGCACTATTGACAATAAATTGGTGAATTTCCTAATAAAAATATGTAGCAAGAGAAATTATGGTTCTTATAGTGTTCATTTTAGCAACGAGAGCAAAGGTTTCAATGTAATATATATCTTCTTGCTAAGAAAAAACTGTAGCCACTAATTGGGCCTTATATTTTTCAATATGCCCTTCTACAATAAACTTTTTTTTATAAATATATGCACAACCAACTAGACTTTTTCCAAGAGGAAGTGGAACAAGATTCCAAGTCTTGGTCTTCATTAAGGATTCATACTTGCAATAATTTTTTTTCCCATTCTAGTTTTTCTTTAGCTTGAGCGTATGTGGAAGGGTAATTTGTGGCTAATACTTTTGGCATGAGAGAAAAATAGCATCTAGTCCCTTGAGTGTCAAATGAAATACCAACCTTAGAACCTATGGATTCAAGTGTTTTACGATCCCATATAGTAAGAGAATAAGTAGTGTTGGGAAGTATGCTAGCATCTTCAAAAAATTCAGGTGGATCACTTGAAGAAGTAGGTGAAATAGGATCTAGATATGGCACAAAACTAGAGGAAGGGGCAACATAGATGGGAGCAATATAATATTGTGGTGGGGGGCGGTGAATGCAAGGTAACATGAGGTTTGACAAATTGAAGTGGAGGAGAGACTTCAATTGAACTGAATAACTCACCCGACAGATGGGTAGATGGATCAAATAACATGTAATTAGAATCCTCACTATAACAAATGAATACACATTTGTAATATTTTGTCTCTAAGTTTTTCCATTTTTCATTAAAAATATGGGCCCAACATTCACTGCAAAATATCCTAAAGTTGTTACTATCGGGTTTACATCCACTCCATTTTTCTTTGGAAGTAACCTACACAATTGATTTAGTAGGAACTTTGTTCATAATATGATCAGCACAACAAATAGCTTCAGCCCAAAATATTTTATGTAATCCTTTAGAATAAAGCATAAATCTAGCCATTTCAACCAAAGTTCTATTTTTCCTTTCGTCAACCCTATTAAGTTTAGGTGTATAAGTAATAGTATTTTGATGTTCAATACCATGTTTAGATAAGTATGCATTAAATTCTTTTTTAGTGAATTCCCCCCCATTATAAGTTCTCGACGTCTTAATACTTTTGCCATATTGATTTTCAATCCAAGGCTTTAAAGAGTCTTTAGATACAACAAAAACTTCACTTTGTGCTTAAAAAAATAAATTTAAGTCTTCCTACTATAATCATTAATAGGTTGAGATAAAGAAGGAGTTTCAAGAGGACTACATATGCCAAGATGAATTAATTGCAATTCTTAAGTATGCCAAGATTTACCCTTATCAAACATTTCCTTATAATATGTACAAACAAAAAACCTTCACAAACACCCCTTAGTGGAATAAATTATAGGTAAGCCAAGTACCATTTTAGATAACAGTTGCAATTTACCATAATTCAACTGACCTGATATTTCATGCCATATTTTACTTTGTTCATCAACATGAGCAACATAGGAATAAAATGGTTGATTTTAGATGAATTAGAACCAATAAATTCAAAGAAACCAATTTCATGATCAACAAGGCCAGAAGAAACAACTTTGAAGTTATTTTTATTGTATTTAAGAACTTATATATTTGGCCATGCTTCAAATTTATAACATTTTTGACAAGCACGATAAATAGAAAGAATAATGATGGTCATGCCTTGAAAATGAAAAACATATTCCAATGTACCATTACAAACTTTAATATCCCCAAAACTTACTACTCATTGTTGCTTACCATCACTAATTGAAACTTTCTATGTTGTGTGTTTATTATTGTCATAAGATGAAAACAAAGAAACAGTACTGGTCATATGATTAGAGGAACTGGAATCCATAATCCATTCCATAGAAGAAGAGGTGTTACTTGGGTGAAAAGAATTGACACAAAGAGTTTCTTGTTGCTCCTCAAAAAAATTCTTCTTGGCTTGAGAAAGTTATTTTCTCCTTTTATAACACATCCTCTCAGGCTGGTTAGTTTTTCCACAATACTTACAAGGTTTAAATCCTTTATTTTTAGGAGCATCATGAGAAGCATTATTATAAGTGTCATGGGACAGCCCATTAGTATGTGGTTTAGGGTTCTTATTAAAACCTTCATGTTGATACTATTAAGTATGTGTCATTAAAGCTTTACCAATAGGTAATTGACCTTATGAAATCAATCTATATTTCTCACAAATCAAACCTTTACAAAAATATTCAAATGAGGGTTTCAGAGATCCCTTAGACATTAATACCCCTATTCCTAGTTTGGATAAACAATTTAAAGGCATAAGGTATTTTTTTCTCTACAAGAGCATTAACTGCAGGATCAGTTCTCTTGTAATCTTTACCACAATTATTAAGCTTTTCATTATAATTTTTAATTTAGAAAGAAGTGATTCAATTCTATCAAAATATTTAGGATCAAGATCATGAATTTTCTTTTCAAGATAAGAAGTTGAAACATCATCAGGTTTATCATACAAAGAAGTAAATTTTTATATACCTCAATCGGACTATCTTCAACCTCAATGTGTACCTATAAACCATCTAAAACAATTTGAACGATGATTCCTATTGCATGACCAAGAGATATGCCATCCTTCATCAAAGTCAAATTTTCCATTATGGATTCAGATGATGACATGCTCAAAATTCTTCACATACAGTGAAGTCATTGGAATCGGTTGATTTTTTATGTTCACCAATAACTAAGCATCAGAGGTTCTTGCTATAGGGATGTATGTCATATTTCTTTTCCAGTCAATATATTTAGTGCCAACTTAATATGGAACAAAAGATACCCCTGAAATCATGCTGACTAAAAAATAAATTAAGAACCTAATGCAATAAATACAAGAAAATGACTAGAAAAAATAGTGAAAATAGAATGAAATTCTCACCAATTATGAAATCATGTAGCAACTTACTAATTGCAAGCCTTTAAAAAAAAGAATCAACTTACAACGAAGTTTTCATTTTGAAATAGTGTACACGTGGTTTACAAATCTACTTCAAATCTAAAGAAGTGTCAAGTAAAAATTTTCAAATTTTCAAAAAATAAATGGTGAGGTTAGGGTTTTGAGAAAAAATCATACATGTAGAAAAATTTCTATGCTGGTATAAAATATCAATGATTGTACACATCTTATGGTAAAACTACTCGAGAAGGTGATCCCAATAATATTGAAGAAAACTTTAGCCTTGAAAATTTTTAACAAAAGTTTACTAAACGAGGTAGATCTTAATAACTAGCTCTTATAGCATGTTATACTATTGAGAAATGTGCAATAACATACAACTATATATTACTAGAATGTAAATAAATAACCAAAATATAACTAGTCTAAGTGCAATAGAGGAAAGGAAAGAGGAAAGAGAGTACACTAACTTTACCTTGTAAAACCCCAAATGAGGAAACATCCACAGGAATGCTTGATCTTCTTATTCCTTCAAAAACTTTCACTTTTACAATCTTGAGCACCCCCACATATGCTTTATATCACAACTTTACAATATTTCTCAACATTGATCTTCATGTCCCCAAAGGGTCTCCTTCACTTGTATTATATAGCTAGAGGCATGGAAGATTATTTCCCATAATACATGTGCGATAAATAATTTTCCACCTCTCTTATATAAAGAATGATAATAGGAGAACTTAATCCATGATACATGTGGGTTAACTCATTTTACATGAGATAGAGAGTTATGGAGAATAATATGTATTCTTTTGCTAGGTAGATCATCATGACATCTCATTAGACATTATTAAACATTCCAACATTATCATTACATGTTTCAAGATGAAAGGTGAACCAAACCATTAGCTTAGATGATGGATTAAGGATTTACAAGAGTGACTTAACTTATAATTGTCTCTATGATTGAAATTGTTAGGGTTATTTTATCTTTCTAGAGATTCCCTTATAAGGTGGGAGGAGTAAAGGGGGGTGGAAGCTAGAATTTTGGCTTGATCAAAACATATTAGGTGTTTAGAATTAAAAGAGTGTTCAGCTATGGCTAAATTATTGATATGGTTACGATTAGTGTCATCTATATACTGTTTAAGATGAGCTCGAAAGGATCTACCATCTTGTCTAATATAGGTTTCTCCACATGAACAAGGAATATAGTAAACTCCTTGGGAGATCATAGAAGTGTTGGAACTGTATTTGAAACTTAAAAATACTTTCTTATGTGTTTTCTGAGGATTGAAGATGGATTTGATGTTCTCTTATTAAGATTCTTGAGATATGATCAATAAGGTCTTGGATATAAGGGAGAGAAATTAAATCTTGGGTTGGGAAGCTTGGGCTTGGAGTGAAGGGCCTCTAAAAAAGATTTAATAATTTGGTTATGGGGATGGAGAAATAAATGTTGATGTAGATGGGTTGTTCAAGGAATTTCTATGTTTAGATCATGGGACCTAGCATATTCAAGAGAATGCGGAGGGACAACTCTCTTTTTTCCTCCATTTCTCATATTATTAGGGTCTTTTGGTGATTTGGTTGATATCATCAACATGAGATATAATCATGGCATTGGTTTTATGATGTATTTGTAATATTTAGTAGACAATATAAAACTTTATGATTTCTTTGGATTTTTTTTAATTTTGTGATGTATCTCTCTGTGATATTAATGTTTTTTAAGAGAAGAAATTTTATATATGAAATATTTTAAGAGGATGGAAGAAGTTGGGAGTCTTTTTTGAAATTGGTTTCCTTCCAAGGAAACAAGAAATACATGTAGGCATCTACAAAATGTATTCTTGTTTTCGTAAATTAAATTAAATCTTTTTCCAAAAACACAAATTAATAAAAAGGAACATGAGAGGTTATATAATCATAAAAACAATTTTAAGACATCACAAAATAAATGTGCTCGATTATTATTATAGAAGTAATCAATTAAAAATCAAGAAGTTAATATAATCAATTATAACAATATATTGTTTTGTAAAATAATTTTACATTAGTATAATTATATGGTCCTAATGGTTAAGAACATGTATTTCCTCCTAGGATGTCATATGTTCAAATCCAGAGGGGGATAAGGAATGTACACCTCTATAGACTTTAGTAATTAATTCATTGCATGGATGGGGTTCCTTGTATCACAAACAAGGGGTTTTAATACACCAATGGGTCCCTTATCCCACAACCAAGGGGGTTTCACACACCAATTGGTGTCTCGCTTAACCGTGACCCTAAATTAGCTTATTATTATGGTTATATTTAAAAATATAAAATACTATAATGTTAATTTTTTTGAAAACTAGTTAAAAATATTTAAAATATGAATTTCCAATTAAATGTGTTAGCATCCTCTACTATTTATATTTGAGTAGCTTCCTATTGGATGTTATTCATTAATGAATGACATGGTTTCATCTTCATTTTTCTATGTTGTGTGTGTGTGTGTGTGTGTGTTTGTGGAATGTGTTACTTGTAATAAGTGGTAATCTCCATGCATGCATTACACCTTACAGGAATGAAGTTATGATTTGTGAAATAATTGTGGGTTCTAATAAATATAAAATTTTAGCATGATTAAATAAAAAACACTTATTTCATGTGGTAAAAAACATGTTATTCATAATATTTCTCATGGTCAAAAAAGTAGGAAAAGTAGGGAAAAGCAAGGCAAAAGTAGCAAACCAAGGAAAATCCAGGAACAAAGCAAACCACAAAGCAAGTACATCCTAATCCAGCCATGAGGGTGCATGGGTCAAGGAGGATTGCACAAGAAGCAACCTATTCTATAAAATAATGTATTAGCGCACCTCTCACATCTTTGTTCAGTCATACTTTTGAATTGAGAGATTTAGCTTCTCAGACTTAGCGAGATGTGCCCCTAGTCACAGTCGGGAGGTGTGCCCCTGCTGCTTTTCCAGTATTAGGAAAGGATTGAAGGAATTCAAACATTAGTGGTGGATAATTTCAGTCTCTAATATCATATGCAAAGAATTATCAGTCTTGTTGCAAATTTTGGGGAGTTTGTCCTTCCATTTCTCAAGGATTCTTAACGTTTTTCTTCTTGTAAGGAGGATTTCTGCCAGAGGATGTAATCATTGATATTTATGTGACACAAATTTAGGCCTCATAAATTTATTTTTTATGTATTTGTGCATCTATGCAATTATTGTGGCAATTTGAATCAGTTTGGTTGAGTTTCATATGAGTTTATGTTACCTTGTGTAGATTTCAATGCAAATTTGACTAGTTTTCAATTTGTTTGCATTAGTTAGCCTAAACTCAACGAATTTTATTCATTTTTGTTCTGAGATTTAATTAAAATTCTGGTAATATATTCCATGTCTGAAACTAAGGATTATTGACCTCCTTCAGGTGTTTGGGAAGATCATAAGTGGACCCTTTGTGTAGTCCTAATGACTAGTTTTGCTTGTGAAAACCATTCAGACTTCCAAATATGTTCTAAGCCTGAAAATACTCATTATTACTGATATATTACAATGTCTTAGAGGTACTCAAGTGTCTATAAGTTGTTTCCCCCCACCATTGGATTCCGAGAAGTGACAAACAAAGGTTTTAGTTTGCATGTGTTGGGGTGCCCAGGAGCCTTGGAGTAGACTTCATCCTGTCTTATCTTTGAAACATAAATGGTCCTAGTACATTGTGCATAGGAACCTAAGATATCACAACCCTTCCCTTTCCTTGGTTTTGGACCTACCTTCTTGATCCTTGTGTAATTGATCAATATGAATCCCCTTGTTCACACTATTAGTTTCAAACTCTCTGGATAGAGGGAGTTAATGATCAATAAGATTTGATTGGATCTTAAAAAAACCATTGCTTATGAAATTTAGAGGGGAAAAGAAGAAATAAGAAGAAATTGGGGAACAAATTTTACTTTTATGGTTTATAGAGGGATGTATGCGAAACAAACAAAAATATGTGGTCAAAGTGTGGGAGGAATTGCCAATGAAATTTTCAAAAAGTAATACATAAATGATTGTTTTGGAGGGTGATGATGTGCAAGCATGTCCATCTAAAAACAATATTTTGCATAAGCCCTTCAATTCATTGTCCAGTAAGGAATATAGTGATATTGTACATGTAATTTGGCAGGAATTAAGTGAAATACCTGAGAACCAACTCACTCAAACACCAATATGATTGGGACACTAATCCCACATGCAAGCACCAACTTTCTATTTATAGCCACTAACCTGTAAGGACTCTAATCGTATGCACAGGAACCATTTTTCTTACTTCTTGCACCAACCTGAGAGGAAACCAATCATTTTTGCACAAGAACCTACTTGCTACATTCAAGAAATAGCCTAAGTGGAGAAAACAACCTCATTTCCTTGTTCTTTAACACCAATTGAAAGGAAGCTTGGTCTTCCTGTCCTTACCCCTTCCTACCACCCTAGAAACAATATGTTGTAACAAAATTGTGGCTTCGATGATTTATGATATGTGCCTTCATCAATCTGCAATTTCACTGGTCTGCAACTTCTACAATCTACGATATGCGTCTTCTATATTCTGCAATATCAACAATTTTCAACTTATGTGATCTGTAATCTGCATCTTTTTCAATCTATAATGTGAACAATTTGCATTTTCTGTAATATATGCCTTCTACTATATGTTTTCTTTGCAAGTCTCAATGCAAGGAATCCGTCTAATTTGTGCATTGTCTACTTCTCTTCTTCATTTATTTTGCATATTCGGCTCTCTTTTGTATGTAATTCTTCTGGATCTATGAGCAATTGATACCCCAAAACTTCGAAGCTTTCCAAATCAAAATATTACATCTTATTCATCTTCAAGCTTACTTCAACATTTCCATCTCTTACTTATTTATACTACTCTTTCTCAAGAGATGTGTCCACAAATTTGGATTCCTTTGCGTCAGTGACACCCCTACTTCCTTACTATTTGGTCAAGCTAACCACTTGATTCTATATTTTTCCATGATACATCTTTTGATAATTCATCCTCGTGGGGTTTTTTGCACTTGAATCCAATGACTTGGTAATAGGTGCGCATATGGGTCCCATGTTTTGGTGGGGTTTGCGCACTTCTGAAACTTGCACACCTATTCTCTACATAATTCTTAAAACTAGATTCGTGTATATAGAGAACTGTTACCTGATGGGTCTTGAGCATTGCAGAGACTTGCATACACATTTTCTATATATTTCTTCAAACTAGCTTCTTACTTGACATCATCAAGTGTAACACCTAAGTTCAACATTATTCAATACTTCATACTTTATGTTTGACACCATTATTTTTTGACATTCATCAACATGTTTCTTTGTTCATTGTTCCACGGTTCTGTTTTTTCCAAATTTGAGGATTCTATGGTATTAGTTTTTTCTTCTCAACAGTTTCAGACCTTTAAGCCGGTCTATCATCAGGAGTTCTCAGGAGAGGCTTCTTAAGAAGTCTTCACAGAGGTAAGCTCGATTTCTTTGTTTTATTAATATTTAGTTATTTTTTGTGTTTTTAGGGTTTTGGTCGTCGGTTCTTGAATTTCTTTGTTTTAATATTAAATTTTTTTTATATTTGTTTTGTATAAATGTTAATGCTTTAATGCTTTATTAATTAGTTTAAATTTATTATTAGATGTTCCTTTTAATTAATTTTATTAATCTTGTTATTGTTATAGTTTGAATGTTTAAATGTTTTATTATTTTTTAATGTTAATTACTGTTTTAGTTTTAAAAGTTTATTATTGTTAGTTTAAATGTTTAGTTATTAGATGTTATAATGTTTTCTTAATTTTAATATGGTTAAAGTTTAGTTTACTTTTGAATTGAGAGATTTAGCTTCTCAGACTTAGGGAGATGTGCCCCTAGTCACAGTCGGGAGGTGTGCCCCTGCTGCTTTTCCAGTATTAGGAAAGGATTGAAGGAATTCATCCATTAGTGGTGGATAATTTCAGTCTCTAATATCATATGCAAAGAATTATCAGTCTTGTTGCAAATTTTGGGGAGTTTGTCCTTCCATTTCTCAAGGATTCTTAACTTTTTTCTTCTTGTAAGGAGGATTTCTGCCAGAGGATGTAATCATTGATATTTATGTGACACAAATTTAGGCCTCATAAATTTATTTTTTATGTATTTATGCATCTATGCAATTATTGTGGCAATTTGAATCAGTTTGGTTGAGTTTCATATGAGTTTATGTTACCTTGTGTAGATTTCAATGCAAATTTGACTAGTTTTCAATTTGTTTGCATTAGTTAGCCTAAACTCAACGAATTTTCTTCATTTTTGTTCTGAGATTTAATTAAAATTCTGGTAATATATTCCATGTCTGAAACTAAGGATTATTGACCTCCTTCAGGTGTTTGGGAAGATCATAATTGGACCCTTTGTGTAGTCCTAATGACTAGTTTTGCTTGTGAAAACCATTCAGACTTCCAAATCTGTTCTAAGCCTGAAAATACTCATTATTACTGATATATTACAATGTCTTAGAGGTACTCAAGTGTCTATAAGTTGTTTCCCCCCACCATTGGATTCCGAGAAGTGACAAGCAAAGGTTT